>JAAEAF010002953.1:0-18926 GCA_011037195.1 Triatoma infestans
ATCCTGGTAATCAGCACTATAAGTGGTGTGTGTGTATTAAAAGAATGTAGTGTATGGTGTCCGACTTAGCACACAATGTTACATTCTATGTGGTTATAGATATGTGAAATCAAGTTTTAATATGTTACTGTATAAAAGTGTACTTAATATGTAAATACTAGCTAACCCGACCACGCTTCGCTGTGGCTCAGTCTGATTTTTAGGCTTAAACCATGCGTGATTTTGATAATTTGTTTCAATGCTTTGGAATACCCTGTCTACTAATTCTTCTTTTGAATGTACAATGTTGCAGAAATTAGATGGGAAGGTGATTTTTTCCCGTTTCCGGATTTGTAAGAACAGTGCCCTCACCAAGTTCGAGTAATTGTCTATATAAACTTTTATTTCACATATCTGTAACCAACCTCCTATGTAATCAAACCTCCTGTTGAAAAAGAAATAAATCGATGGAAATTGTGTGTGTGTGTGTGTGTGTGTGTGTGTAATGAGAGAGGTTAGAGTGTGTGATATTTTGGGTTTTGCTACTGTGTGGATCATTGATTGTATGTTTCTTTTATTGTCATTATTAAGAGTATTAAATAAACATTTTGGCGTAGCCAAATAATTAATAAACGGATTATAAATGGTAGTTACTATTTAGTTTTATTTAATCATCTACACTTCAATAAATAATGTTAACACACATCCATACACCACTTGGGAGTGTTGATTACCAGGATATATACTACATACCATTAACAATCACATACAAAAATAAATACAGACCATTTGGTGAAAACATTTCTTTTATGTTCATGAGACCTAAAAACATATATTTGCGGTAAAAAAAAAATCGTTTAAAAAATTTGACCCGACCACAATACATCCTATTACCAAGGGGTGTAAAAGAAGTTAAAATTGCCATCATCACCTGTTTCTAACAAATAAGTGAATCGGTAATCTAAACCAATTGTAAATTCTGTTATTCTTTTATTTTAAATTTTAACTGTAACAATGAGAAAAACAGCAAAATTTTGTGTATTTGGTTATGAGAAGCCAACACAGAATTTTAAATATATTAAATAAAATCATATTAAATAAAAACACACAATATCTGAGAACAATAAACTCATACAAGCACATCACAACATAACTGCAGTTAAACAACAGAATACACAAAATACGAGTTAGTCTTTATCTTTTTTTAAAAAATGGTCAATTCTTATAGAGCAAAAACGCGAAACACTTTTCAAAAATTCACAACATAACATGAAAACCTGTCAAAGTATTACCAAAAAAAACTACCCTCTCTGTTCGCCACTTTTCGTTCACAATTTCCTCCATAGATACCGCCACCGTCTCCGTTACAGTAATGGTCAAAATTTACCATTAGTACTATATTCACAACAGGGTGCTGAAAGAACGTGCACAAGCGTATTCAGCGTTCTTCGTTCAATTTTTCAATATTTAGAAGGATTTTGCAAAATGTGTGTATCTCTTTGTCTGTTTACATATAAATTGCTTAAATTCATGATTTCTAACTTTGAACAATATTTTCAACTTCAATATTATCTGTTTTGATATTTGGGAACGTGTTATCGCTCGGTAAACAATTTAAAAAAATTAACTTTTTCCAATTATTTCTAACTTCGTTATGCAATATGCGAGTTGCAAATCTATAATATTCAATGTGGAGCATCTGTATTGAAATAAAACTAATTAAAATAAAACATATGAACTTTAATTAGTTAATAAGGCTGGAAACTGAAAACTATATTTCTGAGGTTTCCAATTAGAAGAAAATAATAATATAAAGGCATGCTAATGCACAAATTTCAAAGTGGTTGTTGGTATAATTGTTGTGAAATGTGTAACCGATGCGGATAAAAAGTGCATTTTTAAATTTGAAAAAGACGAAACATATGGCATTCTCTATATAGATTTGTTTACCATTCAACCGTTTAAGCTTGTATGCATTTCGGAATAGCTTTCACCGTAAATGATTATCTTTTTGTGAAGTTAAAGGATGTTAAACTTAATTAAATATACCTGGTTTAAAAGTATAATTGGTTTAGAAAAAATAGAATATTTATTCCTTTGTCTGATAAATATCTTTCGTTTAATTTGCACGTAATATAGCAGTAACAGTCGTCAAATACAATATCAAACCTGTTTAATTATTTCTGACATGAAAATGAAAATATGAAAATCTGATACCATGATTCAAATATTATTTGAGTTTGTACATGGTTTTGGCGTTGTCTTCTGGATTACCGTGTAAACATGTTCAATTTCTACCTCCCATCTGTATCAATACCAATATACCTTATCTTACCCACCACCTTAATTTAAGTTAGGATAACTGGGTGAAAATCCCAAAAATGAGAGTGATGTTTTAAAAAAAGTCTTCATTGCATAACGTGGACGTCAACCAGAAAAGTAACCCTTCACACACCAGAATGATTTTTTTTAGTGCATGTCAGTTATTTAAAAAAATTTAAACTGGCTTCAATATTTTTAAATTTATAGACCCATTCCCATACCACTTCTTTTTTTTTATGACCAGCCCAATTAAAATATTGCAATTTTAAAGAAAGTTTGTCAATTATACTAATTGCATTAGGGGAAAGTGGTTTAAGTGTTTCATACCAGATTTTTTTTCGTACAGTATTTACTGCCGCTAATAGTTTGCTATTGTTCATATCAAACAAATAAGGCATAGTCTTTTTATTTTATTTACCATTTCTTTTTTATTATTTCAATTATTCTTTATTTCTTTGAGTTTATTTATGTTTGTTTTGGAAATAGATAGAAAAAACATTTCAAAGAGTAAAAAGTTATTTTTCGGAATAGAAAAGTTTGAGAAATAGCACAACTAAAAGATAGTATTAAATTTCCTTTGCTTTTATTGTTCAAATTTACTCTCTCAAAGGCATCTAAAAAAACTTTCTATAAAAGGAACTTTTTGCAATGGTACTTGAAATATGTTGATGCTTTGTTAAAAGTATTTTTAGAAATATTAAATTGATGCTCAATAATATGAATGTGGAGACCATGCTAATGTATCACGTAAAGAATGTGACTTAATTTGAAAATAGTTTCCCTATAATTTCCTATAATGTGAATGCGCCATTACAGATCCTCAAAGCTGATCTAATAATAGTTGACCAAGTAGAACTAATTTATTAACGTTATTAAATGTTTAATAATTCTTCCCATCTTGTGACTATATATGTAAGATTCTTAGAGCAAGTTAATCCCCCTTATGAGACCTACTAACTAATATTACATAAACAGAATACCATCAGCTAGGTCATTATATCATGCTGGTTTAAGTAATGGTTTCATTTCTGTTTGACGTCCCTCATTATGAATGATGTTTTAATTCCACTTTTAAAACACCACTCTTATCCTTGGGATTTCACTCTATTCTTGTTTAATTTTTTGTAACTTTTTCTTTATTACTCTTTCATTATTCTCTTTTTTTCATTATTTGTTAAGGTTATTATTTTCAACTTTCATTTTGCTAATTGAAAACAAGAAAAGAATTTTTATAATGGCCTATAATGGAATATGAAACTAGCCGAAGAGAATTAACATCCTTTTATAAAACAAAAAAGATTGCAGATAAAGACTTTTATAATGTCTTTATGTCAAGGAATCAGAACTCGTTCTAAAGAAACCAGAATCTACAAATATCATGAGAGCTGTTGTTCATGTTGAGCTGTTCTTTAAGAAACTAGAAATATTATGTACAAAATATTCATCCCAGGTATCAAGCATTTATAATGCAGATAAACCAAGGATTTCCTGCGTGCATGAAAATTATTAAGTTATTTCTGTAAAGGAGGGAAGCGACAGTTTGGAAAACTAATATCGTTCACATAAACATAGCCATAACTTTCGTGGATACTTTACTCTTCCACTTTTCATCTTCCCCCATGCTAGAAGGAATTCACCCGATGAGAGTGTAGCTGTTGCCCATCTATCTGGCTGGGTAAATTCAGATATTTTCCTGCAGTTCTTACAACACTATTACCGTTTGGTTCAGCCATCAAAAACATAATCCTGTGATGCTTATACATGATGGGCATAATAGCCATAAAGAGCTTAAGGTCATCAAGTTCGCTCGTGACAACAGTATCCACATGTTAAACATACCACCTCACACATCCCACATTGTTCCAACCTCTTGATCGTACGTTTATGAAACCCTCCAAGAATTATATCCATTGTTTATGCATTTTGGATGAGAAGTAATCCTCAATCAAGGAACGGAATATGATGTTGCTGGCCTTGTGAACAATACGGACACTAAGGTTTGTCGTCTAGAACTAGCAAGTTTCTCAAATACAGGAATTTACCATATGAATCCAAATGTACTGTGACCTTGATTTTGAGGATGTTTTCAGGTACGCAATCAAGAAACTACACGAGACGAAACGTCTCTAACTGTGACCGAAACCTCAGACCCTATGGCAGACAAACGGTCTTCAAATAGAACTAAAAACTCTGTTGCAATTGAGTCGAATCTCAATTCATCTGATAATGTCCAATCAAAAGATGTAACAAGACCAGTTGGAACTGAAGTTATTAAATATTCATTTCCCTTCTTCAAGTGGTACATCCAGCACTAAAGGTGCTCAGCCATCTACAAGCCAAGAAAAGAGAGACATTTCAGATTGTTGACATAGTGGAAAATTCAACTAGTGAAACTCTGAAAGTTATCTCCAAGTCGATGATGAATGTCTAGGGAGAACTAATGGAGATTTTCGATTTATTCTGAAGAAACTGTCAGCTAAACCACAAACGAAATGCATGAAAATAAATACCCGGAAACGGAGGGCACAGACAAGTGAAATATTAACATCTAGGCCATACAAAGAAAACCTTGAACTAGAAGAAATATCAAAGTCTAGAAACCATGAGACCAAAAGTAGAGAAGCCGCTATAAGGGTAAGTCAAAAGAGTCAAAGTAAAAGAATATTAAGAAAGATGGAACGAAAAATGCACCCACAGCCTATCAAAATCCCACAGATGAAGTAACCATCACTTGCATTCTGTGCGAGAAAGATTTCGACGAAGACTGGATCCATTGCAACAACTGTAATGGGTGGGCCCACATTAAGTCGCAATGCGTGAAGAGGCGCGACACGCATTGCGACGATCACCCTGCAGGAAGAGTGGAGGAGAAGATGGAGTGTAAAAACTAGGGGAAGATGGACGCACCGATTGATCGGTGACACCATACTGTGATCTACCCGGAGTTTTGGCGAGGTCTACCCGAACTTTTACCTCACACAGTTTCTGTCCGGACATGGGTATTTCATGGAGTACTCCTATAAAAGGAAGAAGAGGACATCGGCCACATGAATATATGGGACGCTGATGTAGATGACGATTATCATACGTTTTTCATATGTAATAGATAGAACACGAAAAGAGAGGAGCTGTGCAGAAGAAGCGGGAGGCCAGAAACCCCAGAAAATCTGGTAGATAAGATGCTACAGGAAAAAGAGGCCTGGATCTTAATTGCTGTGTATACCGACGCATCATAAAATAGTAAAGGAGAGAGTATGAGTAACTCCCATCAGTAGAGCACTGGATAGTAGAGAACAATATTAGGCAACTCCTCTGATCCAATGTTATAAGATGGTCCCAGAGGGGGGTTCCACGCCTGTTTTAGAGGAGAGGTTTTTTTAGTGGGTACGTAGTTGGAAGGTGCCAATGGGGATTGTTTCCACTCTAGACAAAAAAAAAAAAAAATGGATGGGCCCATGAAGCACCGATATCGATTTGGCCGACCCTCATTATCATTGTGATCACTGCTAAGCAAAGCAAAAATGATTTCTTCCTATGTATTAGTGGCCTTAAAATTATAATGAGATATTTATACGGCAATGGCCAAAGGAGTTTTTAAAGAAACAAGAATTCTTTGTTGTTTTATGTTTCTCTACGATTTTTTTTCGATCTCAAAGTAATTCATTTATGTGATAAAAGTACTTGTCCAGAGCAACCCGCCATTTTGATGAACAAGTGCTAAGTTAAGTGTTAAAAGAACTGTATGTTTTTATAATATACAGCTTTATTTTGTTTCTTAATTTCTATAAATTAAAGTTTATAGATCTATGCTTATTTTGGATGTACGCTTTGGTAATATTACCCTATTTCCTGAATACCAGATTTAATTTTGCTTAAATGTAAGAAATTGAATGTGGTTACCCAGTAATCCAGAAGACATTGCCAAAACAGTGGACAAATACGAATAACATTTGGAATGTAATGTCATACAATCCTGAAAGCAAGTTATAAAGAAATCCTGGAAAAGTACAAAGAAAAGTGATAATTTTATATCTGTACTTAGATTTCCAGGTTTAAACAAAATCGAGAAAATTCCGGAAAACTCAGAAAGCTATTCCTATAAAATTGCAATTCCGGAAAATCGATTTTCTGCAAATTTGGGATTTTATGGGACTTGAAATCCTTGCTTTTAATGGGCCTTAATATTATATAGGCGATGGCACCATAAATTTTATTGAAACGGCAGTAGAAGCAGAAGTTCTAAATGTGGGCAATATTACAACGCGCCTATATCGGGATACCAAGAAGGCTTGGGAACAACGAAGAAAAAGGGATATAGAAGTAAAACAAATAGTCAAGAGATATTTTCTGTGATAGACGGCTTCTTTTTATGGTCATCAAACGGTCTCGGGAGTTCGCCCATTGTCAGAATGTTTTTGTCACAACAGTGTGATTAACATAGAATTGCACAGAACAGGCTATGGTAAAATAATTCACCTGAAATTGCTGCGGATGTGATGAGTAGAAGGATGAAGAATTAGATTGTAATTGAGGAGTAATTGAGGCGAGTTTATTGTCTTTGGGTGTGGAGAGAATATAAAAGAGATTTTGATAGGACAAGTGATTACCGCAATAGGTTAAAGATTAGTATCAGAACTATGTTTCCCAGTTTAATGTTGAAAATGGCGAAAACCTCTTTCTTCAAGGCGAAACATACAGAAGGAGGTCACTTTGATTATTATAAGCGCGAGGCACGTAAGCATAATGAGTATAGATCATCTATTAGGTTATTCTTCCAGGTGAAGATACAAAGAAGAAACACGTTGAATGCTAATAACGTTTGTGTGTGTTGGAGGGGGGCGGTTGAATTGCGAAACTGCCTGGAGGGATTCCGCCTTTGCACCGCCTTTTTGCATTTACCAAACACAATTTCTGAGACTGAATTCTTTAATAGCTACGTTATAGCCCCTAGAAAACAGTCCACTCATTAATTGCTAATTACTATTGGATGACTTATATCCAGAGGTTAGATGTTTTCTTAGCCGTTACCAAAAATTTCTCCGATTCCTCAATTAAAAACCCATTTGCGTGAGCAGCGCAAATGAAGAAATCCATGGAATAGGGTTGTAATAGTAATTTTCTGTAGCCACTAGTTATAAGTTATGTGTATAAATCCACAGCCATATGTTTTGAAGTTTCAATTGCCGGAATGTTTTGTAACCATTCGTACATAGTTTTCTGCTCAAGCCGCTTTCATTCTTTGCAAAAAAAAACGTTATTCAGGAAGTGAATGACGTAAGGTTCGGAATTGCGAGAGGTAATTGAAGACTAGGAGTAATTTGTGTTTTTCCAGCGCTAACCTATGGTTCCCAAACTTGTCCCATCACACCAAAAAGTAGTAAAGAAAATAACTTCTAGCCAGTTGCAATAGAGAGTAATCTACTTAATACAAGTAGACTTCAGAAAAGAATAAAATAATAAGAGTCAGAACAAGATGAAGATGATGTGATGTAGATAATCAAAGAACTGAAATGGAAATGGGCTGGTGACATTGTAAGACTAATAGATGGACAAAAACCTTAACGAAATGGGTTCCAAGGTGGGGAGTAAGAAAAATAGGACACCAAAAGATGAGATGGAAAGAAGACATTGTAAAGGTTTCAGGAGAGAACTGGATGAAGATTGCTGAAGATAGGGAGAAATGGGCGTACCTGGGAGAGGCCTTTGCCCAACATTGGGCCTAGTTAAATTTTTAAATTTTATTTGTATTTTACATCTGATTATTTTGTATCGTTGAAGGAATCAATCTTAGAAGACCTTTTTTTTTGTAATGCACACTGGGTGGGCGGTCCCTGGGCTCTCGCGCATACCCGCGTTATTGGAAGACTTATACTCACAGGTTAG
Source organism: Triatoma infestans (assembly GCA_011037195.1). Taxonomy (NCBI): domain Eukaryota; kingdom Metazoa; phylum Arthropoda; class Insecta; order Hemiptera; family Reduviidae; genus Triatoma; species Triatoma infestans. The sequence goes on from JAAEAF010002953.1 coordinate 8,185, forward strand.
GTATTTTAGTATTCTTATCCCTCACAAAAATTTCTCCGATTCCACAAATAAAAACCCGTTGGCATGAGCAGCGCCAAAGATCCGTGGAAAAGGTTGTAATAGTAATTTTCTCTCTACTCTAGTGTGCCTGAGTTCGATAAGTTATGTGTAATAGTCTACATCCACATGTTTTGCAGTTTAAATTGCCGGAAAGATTTGCAAGCATTCCTACATAGTTTTCTGTTCAAGCCGTTTTCATTCTTTGCTAACAAAACGTTATTAAGGAAGTGAATGACGTAAGGTTTGGAATCGGGAAGGGTAACTGAAGACTAGGCATAATTATTTGCCAGTTTTATACCTTGACGATTAGTTTTAACTTTTTCTTATTTAGCTAGACTTGCCATTTTATTTAGCCCTTTCTGCCATATTTCTTTTGATCATACCATTTTGGATTGATAATTGCATTTACGAATCTTTCCTGGGTTGTTTGCTTTGGAATTAGTAGAAGCTTAATATGCTGCTCATACCAAATAAAATTGAAGGAACACGTCCGTCATTGTAGAGGAACCAGCATTAAGATATTTGTTTTATTTTATTGCTAGAATAAAGTCAAACCTTCTCAGAGCACTGCCGATCTCTGGGCAGTGTTATCTGGTTCTGACAACACTGACCACATATCCTTTCTCTAAAGTCGCACTTCTGGTAACCTTTACATTTGGAATTCCAACAATGCTTTTAATATACCATAATAATATTATATGGGTAGTGATATCATACATGTTAGTGAAATTGGATCTGAGAAGAATGTTTAATGATGCAGTCCCCCCTCCCCCTCAACCCGGAAACTTTGTAAAATCAATTTTCTTGGGTGAATATTCTAAATAAATGTGATAAATATGAATGGATAGTGTATGAAATTTTTAATGAAAATCACTGGAATTTTGATGGATGCAGAAACATAAAAATATATTTAATTTTAAAAAGATCAAAAATATAAAGTATATGTGACGATTCCCTTGCAAAAGGATATTTCAGGTAGAAGAGTACAGTTATTGGAAAAGTTCATGAACCTTGATAGCATTGTTTTCACAGGGGAGGAATTGATCGAACAATTAGAAGACATTATTTTCAAGTCAGTTTTGTTGTAGACACCAAGGAGAACATACCAGGACTGTGCCAGTTTTATGTTATAACATAAGAGTTTATTCCAACTAAATCCAGTTAATTAATTAATATTGCTGTGTTATTGAAGAGCATTTAAATATCATTAAAGAATATATTTAATTTAATTTACCAGTGTTTTCTTGATTATTCTTATTACTTCTCTCTCTTAAACATATACACTTACACCGCTCAAACCACTACAAACCACAAACACACAACATCACAAATACATTTCAGAGTTATTTAATTGCGAAGAACTGAGAAAATCATTTATTAAAATCACACATGCAATGTTAGTGGTTTACAAAAGAAATATGAAGTTTAAGCATCTTGCAATTTTTCGTTTATGACATATTTTTGTTCAAAAACCTATCGCTAATGTAATGGTTGTAGGAGGAGATGTTGGTTGTAGATGTTGATAGATAAATAACACCTCAATATCGGTATAAGATATATAATTGATATATATGTATATGACTAACTGCCAAGGACTGTGTACTTTACACTACAAGGACTGAACAGACTGACTGACGTGGCTAAACGATGTGTACAATTCAAGTGTGTGACTGTGAACAGAATATCTCTTTTTGACTCTGTCTCTCGTATATATATCCAACTGGCCTCTCCTCTCCTCTCTCTCGAGAGGGGCTCTTTCTCTCTGATGCGTGGTGGGGGTTCACTTGCTAGTGTGGATGAGTGGTGGGGGTTCACTACCCCTACACTAACCACTTTTTTTATTTTTCATTTTCAGAGAAATTTAAGAAATGAAAATATAATTTTGAATATTTGACACGACTGCAAAATACCCTTCTCATACTGTTATAAGAAAATAAAATATTTTAAAAATATTGAAGCAGTAAATTCAGTTTAAATAACTTAAAAAGGAAATCATGAAAAGTCAAGTAAGCTAAAATCAATAATAATTAGAAATATAATATATTTTACAGAATCCATAATATAGATTCACGATAATATATTCTAATATAACCAATTATAAATTAATTAATAATGCAAATGTAACAATTGAGATTTCATGGGACATTGTGTAATATTCCATTCAAATAGTATGACTTTGTTCAACTTATACCGCTATATTTATATTATATACATTGTTATCTAAAGGAAATTTCATGTGATCAAGCAACTGTTCATAGTAGATTAGAACATTAATCGAACAATGATGTTATATCCAAAGAGATATAATTCAGTCACCTATTGATGTTTACAAATTTCAGTGGAGAATAAAAATAAACAAAGAAAAATATTCCAATATTTAAAAGTATTTTTACTTTCACCAAGTTCTGGTTGAAGAAGTATTGTAATCGTATGTGACTTTCGATATGGAGTTTTTTTTTCGGAAATACACTTTTAAGTTCCAAAAAATGTCCCTTTGAGTACTAAAAAGTAATTTTTAAAAAATGTGCTTTGCTTGTGTATTTGTATGTGTGTGTGTGTGTGTGTGTGTGTGTGAATGTATGTATGTATGTATGTATGTATGTATGTATGTAGCTGAAAAATAAAAAATCGCAGAAACTTCAAAATTGGTATTCAACCATTGGGGCTGGACATAACAGGAACATATTCCGTAGTCTACCAGCCAATCTGCAGTATCCCAAGACATCCTAACACTCCAATTCACCAAGGCGATCCCGCGAGAGTGGTGCCCTTCCAAATACAAGAAATCTAGTGCCAGCAAAAAGGGGACTAGGTTTCGTGTAGTATAAGTAAGTGATACACTTTCCCTAACTCCATCATCCAGTTCTGACATATGGGACTAGACGTCCTCCGTATATTATGCAAATGACTAGACACCCATGTGTGTCAGGTCACTACACCCACCAAGAACCTCAGTCCTATCCTACAAAGGGACAGGAAGTAATCTGAAACCACCAGCTTCGTTCTTTTGATGAATCTTTTAGCCTGGAGGCAGCCCTGCGTGTCCTCCCAGCATTTCTCCAAAATCTTCGTCTCCCAAAGTCTGATCTGATTATCACAAAACCTATTAGTGACGGCATGGGCTGGCTCGAGACCGCAAAAAGGAAAAGAAGATCCCTCCCTACCCAGTCGATCCGCCCTATCATTGCCTTCTATTCTCGCATGTCCAGGTATCCAATAGAGCTGCACCTTACCGCTTCGATCTAAGGCGTTAAGCCTTAACAGGGGGACGAAACTGTCAAAATTCCTAAACTGAAAATAACCACTTTACTAAATGGATATTTCAGTTTTTGCGATTTTCTTGAAAATGGCTCGCAACGATTTTCTTTAAACTTAATATCATAACTAGGCATACAATCAATTGCAACTTATATTTGAAATATTTTTCAGGAATATTTATTTAAGGCGGTTTTGGGAGAGGAGAGGAGTTAGGTTTTCTTTTAAAGTACCCTTTAGTTTATTATACAATTCTATCATCTATATAGTATTAATTAGAATTAAATATAAGGGTATAACAAAAGTCTGCGTTTTTCAACTTACAATTCAAAAATGGTTTTGTTTCTCACTCGAAATACAGATCATCAATTTTTTTCAACCGATCTGTGAGCCAACAATAATTAGTTGTCCTTTCGAGGCGCTATCTTTGGAGGCAAGAAACTCCAAGCATCCCGTTTTCAAACATCTCGTCTGTATTTGTTTATTTTTTTTTTACATGTAAAAAATGGGCTAAGAAAAGCAAGTTATGATCCGTTGGTAATCAGAGGGCGCCAAATGTAGACTGTAGGCTGCGAGAAGGAAGAGCTCAAAATTCAAATCTTTGTTTACTAAGAACGTTTAAGGTCACGTGTGTACTTCTATTAGGTGTACACTTTTTCAATTATCTCAACAGGGATATTTTGTCACCAAAACGAAGATTTGTATACTTTCTAGTTGAATAGAGTGGAGTTTGAATGTATAATTCGCATCACCCGTCAGGATCTAGCTTAAAATGAATGGCGCCCACATAAATCCACAACATGCACAACATCACTTTTTTTCTCAAATCTTTCTCTTCGGGGATGATACATTCATTTTTTAGTTTGTTTCTTTGTCTAAACAAACCCACTTTTCAATCCAACTAATGATTCTTATGATTAAACAAAAATGATTTGTGTCTTGAAGAAGGGTTTTACAGAGTCTTCTTACTCGGCGTGCAACTTGTTGGGGTGTGAATTGACATAGATTCGAATTGTTCCAAATAGCTCGAATGCCCCAATATACGTATCAAAGAGAAATGTTGTTTTAATGAAATTAGGGACATTAAGTTTAAACCATAGTAATTATATTGAGATTACACATCGATTTGCATACACTTATCGTTCATTACTCGTCATGATTTTTAATTAATGTCGATTATCTAAATTAATCGTTAATTGCTGACCAATAAAACGATGTTTTCTGCATATAATAAGTTTAATAGGTTGGTATTGTTAATAAATATCGCTTTTCCTAAACAGTCATTCCACTTTAAATCACTGTCCGGTACTGAATATTTAATCAAATTTATCATTCTTTTTTTTCCCCATAGTTTTAGTTTACATGAAATTTGTAGAACTTTTAATTCTAAACACCATCACGTAAGAAAGATAATCATGATTAGTCTGGCTGAAAAACTACGACATTTCACAGGCAGCAAAAGGCATTACATCCAATTAAAAACAGAGTTAAATTGGAATAAACGTTTTTCCACTACAGTAAACAGAATTAAAATTGTATGCACTAACTGTGAGATGCATTCATTCAATGAGTAAATAACATTTGAATACATCCTGTTAAATTAATGATTTGAGGCGGAAATTTTTATATTGCTCTGTAAAAATGTAATGAATTTGCAAGCAAAAAACTGCATCCATTTCATGATTAGCTGGGTTAATCAACAAATGTCGGAAAAAAAAAAAAAAAAAAAAAAAAAACACTTTCTTTTCAAGTTGTAACTTTTTTCTCATTTTTCTTTACTTTTTTACTTTTTTTATTTTTTATTTTTCAAAAGAAAGGCCCACGAATAGAATTTCTTTTGAATGTTACGTCATTATAGAGTTTTCTCTTTTGGACCATTTCTTTTCTTTGTCATTAAAAAAAATAAATAAATAAATTTCTGACAAACACTATGTATACTTATTCGAATTGTTAGAAATAACTAAACTGCTGAGACTGTACGTGATTCACTTCTGTCAAGAATATATAATAGCGAGCAAATAAATTAGCCTCAATTTTGCGAAAAGTAATGAGCAACTCCATGACAGTTTCTAAAAGAATATTTTTTTCTATTACTTTTTCAATTGGTTCCATATCAAAAATATCTTCATTCTAAAATTAGTCATCTTAATTTTAGTATGATAAATGAGCATTCCTTAAATAATACTAGATTGTTACAAAAATTTTTGTGCATTTAATAGTTTTATTAAAAAAACAAAATAAATATAAATACTGTGATATGAATCTCACTTTAAAATATAAACCTTCATTTACTACCACTTCCACAAATCTTTTTTCGGCAGACATGTCAGTTTGTTGAAGAATCCAATCCCTTGGTTGTGAGGCTAAAAACTCTAAGCTCCTAATCGTAGTGCTTCATAAATTTCAATTTCTTTGAGAAAATAAGCCTTTGATTGGGAAAGGCTGTAATGAGATGGTGCAACATTAGTACAATAGAGGTGAGGCAAAAAGCTTACTTCCTCAAACTCTGCTAATTTTACTACATGATTCAAACGTAAACCATGGCCGTTACCGTATAATATTGCATAATAAGACTTCACAAACTCCATCCAGCAGTTCAGTATAATCTTCAGAGTCAACAACTTTGCCATCTAGAATTAGCTTAAATTGTAGAAAAATATCCCAAAAGCAATAGTTTTTCCATAAGTGACTTTTCATTATTTATAAATTATTCTTTTCCAAAACCGGGACATCTTTTGGATTTTTAAGCAAATTTTTGCACAAAATTCAACATGCTCTTTGGTTTAAAGCTCTGAACATTCATGATGATCTTTTCATTAAATTCCGGACATCTAGATTTCTAATGGAGCGGCTCCTTTTGGCGTTTACAGCCCAACAAATAATCTACGGTAGATAATTATTGTTGAAGCCCCGATTAATGTAGATAACCTTCAAGTTATCCTGCTTCATACAGTCGAGCCATTCCTCATTACCGTCTACTGAAGGACTACCTGATATTGGTTCATCTGTAAGGCTGGTGTCCCCAATTTTAAAACGTTTTAACCAAAACGCTACCGTGTTTTGGTGCATCACTTTCTCATTGCAGCAATTTCTTTGATTGCCGCCTTCGCACTTAGTCTTCTTTTCCAATAATGACTCGAAAGAAAGCTTATTCATTTTGATTTACGAAATTTTTAATTTAGCTAGTTTACATTTCAGTTAATTTCATCATTTCTGTATGCTTCCTTTGCACCATTTATTCTTGAGATATTTATTTTTTCACCAATCAGAAAATCTTCCGTTTAGGTATCCCATGGGATCTAACAATTCCTCAACCCGGAAGTATACTTTACTAGATTTTTTTTTTACTTTTGTGCGATTTTTCAAAAATAGCTCTGACGATTTTCTTAAAACTTGCTATATTAACTACATATATAAAGACGTACAACTTTTATTTGAAACATGTCTCTGGGAAAATTCATTTAAGGGCACGTTTGGGGCTGGGGGAGGTTAGGTTTTCATTTAAAGTGATGTTTCAGTTTATTAGACAATTCTGTCATCTAAATAATGTTAATTAGAATTAAATATGCTGTTGAAATTCCGAGTTTGAAAAAAATCGAATGGCCGGAAGTGCGTTTACTGTACCACTTTACTAAATGGTTTTTTTCACTTTTTCGGGATTTTCTCAAAAATGGCTTCGACGATTTTCTTTAAACTTGACATATTTACTATATATTCAATGACTTACAAGTTTTATTTGAAACATTTCTCTAGGAAAATTCATTTAAGAGCACTTTTAAGGGTTATTTTTTTCTCTACCATAGTTGATCATACAATTCTATCATCCAAACAAAATTAATTAGAAATAAATAGTAGGCCGAAATTCTTAGTTTCATGAAAATTAGTAAACCGGGAAGTGTGGTTTTACTGAACTGATTTTTCCAGTTTTTGACGAATTTCATTAAATTTGGTACACAAACTATAATATTTGTCAATTATAATTTTGAGAACTGGAGTAAGAGAAATTGTGTGAGTGTTTCACACAAGATAAAGAAAAATAAGTTGTTGTGTAACACTCACAGACATTCCTTATTGGAAGTATTTATGAATTTCCTCAAATTTGCGATTTTTACTTTCTCTTATTAATAAAAATAAGAAGAAGTATGCGATCGTGCCAGATTTTCGAAATTGAGTTTTTACCGGAAATACAAATTTTGAGGTCTCCTGAGTCCAAAAAAAGTGATTTTAAGAAAATGGTCTGTATGTGTGTGTGTGTCTGTCTATATCTGAGTGAAAAGAATATCTCAAAAACATTCTAAAAGTTGCAGCAAGCTCAAACTTGGTATTCCATTTAGGTACTACCACCGACACGAAGATTTCTAAGTTTTTTGTGATTTTCTCGAAAACGGCGCCAAAAATTTTCTTCAAACTTCATATATCAACTACACATACAAAGAGCTACAACTTTTATTTAAAACATTTCTCCGGGAAAATTCTTTTAAGGGACTTTTGGGAGATTGGTGAAGTTATGTTTCCCTCTAATGTGCTATTTCAGTTCAACAATATGCTATATAACTCTGTCAACTAATTAATATTAATTAAATCTTATATAAGTTGCAAAAATTCTTAGTTTTGAGGAAAATCGGTTGAGCGGAAGTGCGACTTTACTGAATAGGTTATTCAGTTGTTTTTTTTATGTTGTTGCGAGAAACTAGATTTTGATTCAATTGCGTGGATTTTTATATTTATAATACTCTTTCAATACTTTGTGGACTGCACCACACCATCTAGGCATGATTAGGGACAATATAATGAATATCAATAAACTCTAAATCTAACAAAAGTTTTATTAAATGAAAATTATCATTAATTCGTTGGAGAAATTTATGTGGGTATTTAACATCAGTTTTATTTTGTCCATCTAGTATAAACGCACAAATATATAATGGCGGATCTTGCAATTCCGCCTAATTCTCTTTTGTCTTTGTTTACAACAATGGCATGAAAATTCTAAATTTTTCCTTTATAGCTCACATTAATTTACAAAACAGTAAATATTATGTTAGAAATAACTTGATTTTCTGATTTTTTTTTTTTTTTTATAAACAATTTATTAGCACAATTTGATAATTTAAAAAATATCTAACAGGCGTTAGAAGTATTTGAAAGTTTACAAGCGAGGTTAATGGACGCATCTTGAATAGAAATTCTAAAATATTACATTGCTTTATTATTAATGAGTATTTTTATATTTTCTTAAATAGGCTGTTATTTATTTTACTTCAGTTGTAGAGGGTTGATATAAATTATGATTTAGAACCTGTTGTACAGCCTGAATTTTTTATTTATTGTATATTACAACATATAATAAAACTTTATATTTTTACTACGACGTTTCGGTCAATATACTTGCGATTTTCAAGTAGTTTAAATTATCTGTAAGATACAAGGAAATATGTGATATTATTGTACAATTTTTTAACAATTACAAGATGATAATTATTTCTTTTACAATACTAATATAATATATTTTTTTGAATAATTTTTGTCCACAAGTTATTACTTACCTAAAGTTTTTATTACTGTGTTATTTAAATTTCTGTTTATTTGTTTTTTTTAACCTCATTAGTTTGATTTTTTTTAACCTCATTAGTTTGATTTTTAAGATATACTTAGATATGTTCTTTATCTGCATCAGTTTTTCATAAACCACGTGGTTTGAGTTATTAATTAGTTGAGATTTTTAACTAGTGTATTTTTTATGTATATTATTTAGGCCTAAAAAGGAGAGGTTTAATTATTTGTTTAGTTTTTATTTTGAAATAAAGATTTGTAAATCTAAGTAAATTACTTACTGTAAGTGTGAGCTGACCCTCTCTTGGTACCATGTTTTTTGGGCAACTGACGGAGAGTTTGTAGATTGATAAGATGTATGTATTATTATATTTGAGAGTTCTGTTTTTTTAAAAGTTTGTAATATTAGTATTAGTTTAATATGTTTTTTGTTTTATAATTAATATTTAAATTTTTTTATATTGCTTTAAATGAATTTTTTATATTTTATTAGTTTGGTATTAGAAAAGATATCTTTATTTGATATAGCTGGCTGTTGTATTAATTATAAGGTTAGGTAATGAACTGACAGGTTATTTTTGTTTTAACTGTTTTTATAACCATTTAACTAGATGTATTTTTTCAGATTATTTATTGTATTAGTATACGGTTTTACTTGTATGCCTTCTTTACGATCATTTATTATACTTCCTTCATTTAAAGCAATATGAATAGCTTCTAATGTTTTTCTTTTTATTAAATTTTTTTCTCTGTCAAGTATTTTTTCATTATCAAAATCAAAGTTATGTTTAGTAGTTTTATAGTGTTTTAAAAGAGATGTTTCTGAGGTGTTTTTGTATTTTAATGAATTTTTGTGTTGGTTTACTCTAATTTTTAAGTGATTCTTGGTGTGGCCTATATATTTTAATTTACAACAACAATTTATAGCATATACAAGTTCTTTGCTTTTTTCCACTGGATCCTTATCTTTATGTGAAGGTATGTATGCATTGATTTTATTTTTAGTAAGATAAGCTAAGTGGCATTCTGTTATGTTAAATTTTTTTAAAACTTGTTTGATTTTATTGGTTAGATTGTGTATGTAGGTAATTGAGTAGAAATTTTTAAATTCGTTGTTTTTACTATTATTTTTAAGTATTTTTCGTTGTTTTTGATAATTTATATTGTTTTGGTTGTTATTTTGGTTTTGATTTGATTGCTTCCAGTATTTGTTTATTGTGTAAGGGGGGTAGGCGTTTTCTATTAAAATTTTGTTAATTTTGTATTTTGTTTCTTCTAGGTATGGTGTATCTGTTAATTTGGTTGCTCTATATATAAGATTTTTGGCTGAGTTATGTATAATATGCTTCGGATGCCTGGATAGATAATTAAGAAATAAGTTTGATGTGATTTGCTTTTTGTAAAATTTAGCTGTTATATTTTTATTGTTGTGAATTATTGTTATGTCCAGATATTTTATACTATTATTCATTTCTGTTTCTTGTGTAAATTTAATTTTTGGATTAAAATTATTTAATTTATTAAAAAGTGTTGTATTTTCATTTTTATCTATGATTATTAATATATCGTCTATGTATTTGGTTAATAGTAATGGTTTAATTTTTGTTTCTGTTAAACTATTGGTTATTATAAAATTCATTGTGATGCCTGCTACATATGTAGAAAGTGGGCTACCCATAGGGAGACCTGAAATTTGCTTAAATTTTTGGTTTTTGTAAGAGAAATATGTATTGTTTAGTATTAATTTTAATCCTTCAATAAATATGGTTTTACTTTTTATTGGAGTATGTGTTTTTATTGTTTCCCAGTTTTTATTTATGATATTATAAAACAGATCTAATGGTACACTCGGGAATAGTGATACTACATCGTAGCTTACTATTATGTGGTTTGAA
>JAAEAF010002954.1:0-121690 GCA_011037195.1 Triatoma infestans
ATAAAAGAAAATTATATTTATCGCATCAATACCATATCATTACTATTCAAATGATTTCTATCTGCTTTAATTTTTATAGCTTCCAAAAAAAAAAAATAGACTGTATAACCTTCATCCATCGTGTATGGTTGAATTAATTACTCGCTCTACCCATTAATAATACAGTAAATAATTGGGGTTACAAATGAATCATTAAACAAACTATTACAATTTATTCTAATTAAAAGCTATTGATGAAGTTAATACTACCCTACAGAAAAATGATATGCTAAGTAACAATCTTTCTAAGTAACAATTCATGACTTGCCAATATCATTTCATATAGGATTATTATTTGCGATGAAAAGTTGGTTTATTTCGACAAAGAACAAACAAAATGGATTTGATCAGGACAACCAGCTGTGCTCTATCCCGAAGAGAAACATTTGAGCAAAAAAGTTATGCTGTGCAAGTGGTGGATCTGCGAGGGCGTCAATAATTTTGAGCTACTTCCTGACAGTTGTGCGATTATATCCGAACTCTACTCAGCTAGAACACTTCGTTTTGGTTGCAAAATATCCCTTTTGAGTTAAGTGAAAAAGTGTACTCCAGCAACAAGACTACGCCAAACGTATCTTCTCAGTAATCGAAGATTTGAATTTTGAGCTCCTCTCTCTTGCAGCTTACAGCGTAAATATGATAGCCTCTGATTACCATCTCTTGCGCTCCATGGTCCATTTTTTACATGGCAAAAAATTTACACATACGGAGGAGGTGCAAACAGGATGTTCGGAGTTTCTTGCCTCCAAAGATGGCGCCAGGTATCGGAAGGACATCAAATTGTTGACTCACAGATGGGTTCAAGTTGTAGAAAAAGATGGCCTTATTTCGAAGAGTAAGCTTAGTAGGTGAGTAAACAAACCATTTGTGAATTGTAAGATGAAAAACGCACAGACTTTTTTTTATACACCCCAGTAAAATATAAAAGAGGGGCACCTGAAGTTATTCATGTCCTGTATATTAACTTTATCATCATATGCACTTATTATAATACTATCTGCATAGTTGTGATTATCTACATAATGTTAAAAAAAAAAAACGTAATATAACAGAATATTCCATTATAGAGCAAGCCATAACCAGTTATAATACTGTTTAATATGCCATTGTGAGGCTTACCTATATTTACACAGATACAGGAATCAGTTTATTTTATATACATAGAGCAATCGATACGTTTGATCGAACGTGGTGACTACCTTGTATAAATAAGATATTAAATTATAACTACTTGTTTGGATATTATTATAGTGTAACCAGAGTGTGTATGTATGTGCAGAGTATGGCCGTTATTTTCAGGTTGTAGCGTAGGCTGGTGGAACTGTTGGTATACACAACTTTTTAATACCTAATGATGTTCTAGTACGGAGAGTATCGTATCAAGTTTACTATCATGGCGGTCCGGAAGGGCACCAAACAAGAGAGCAGCTATCCTGTCCTGTGGCTCTAACTTCCCACTTTACTCTAATGATAATAGTTAAGGTTTCTAAAGTAAATCCTCCCGCTCTCCCACTCGCTCGTTCACTTCCTTGGTTACCTACTGTGATGGAAACAGCTTCTCGGCATTCACCTGTTCTTCTTCTTCTTCTTCTTATACGCACGTTTTCCCCTGTACTACGAGAGAGAGAGAGGAAGCAGCAATTAAACTTTGTAGCCTTGCCAGACTGGCTTACTTAACTTGGTCCAACTATTGAATTTGCTGTTATTCCCTGCAAAGTTCTCTGTATACCCTTCTCTTGTCTTGTACTTCATGCCACCTACCTCACCAGGTGCCACCACATCACTACACTCTCTCCACTCCTGGAATATATCACCATGTTAGTAGATGTGCTCGGTGTTATCTTCAACTAAAACTTCCTCTTATTCTCCTTCCACAGGTATACACACTAATACAGTATACAAATACATGTTACCCTCTATTTGATTAAGTTAATTCAAAATACGATCCATATATAAACCTCTCCAAAAAAAAAGCTCAGGTTTCTGTTTGTATAGTTTTCATTGTTACACTTTTCAGTAATGAAATTTTCTCTTTACCTTCTCTTAACTCTCTCGCTCTCTCTCTCTCTGTAAGAGGAAATATGGCGATCATTATTGCAAATTTTCACCGGAAATACATGTTTCGAAGTTCTCTGAGTACGAAAACAAAATGTTTTCAATGTCTATGTATCTGTATGAACAAAATATCTTAAAAAAAAAAAAAAAAAAAAACCAAGGAGTTCAAACTTGTAGATACTGCCGTGTAAATACTACCACTACATCTGACACAAAGGATTCTGGCAAAATCCATCATCCGGATGTGCGACTTTAATGAATAGTTTCTTTTTTCTTCAGTTTTTTGTATTTTCTCGTAAACGTCTCCAGCGGTTTTCTTTAAATTTTATATACTACCTAAACACATAAAATACCTATCACATTTATGTGAAACATTTTTCAAATAAAAAAAAAAAGATTTTTTTTTTTAATTTAAGGCGCATCAACATCTATGGTCACTAGCGCCCGGAGCCATCTCAGTGCACTGCCGGCCTCCGGACAGTGTTCTCTTGCTACAGACAACACTGTCCAACACCGAACAGTGAACTGTAGAGGCTCCTAGAAAGAAAAAATCTAAAGCTAGCACTAGACTCGAACGCGGGACCTTCGTGTGGGAGTCCAACACGCAAACCACTCAGCTAGTCCCTCCCCTAAAATTGATTTTAGGTAGTTCTGCGGAATTTTGTGGGGTTAAATTTCAAATCAGGGATATTTGCCAGGATTGCCTGCTCCTTTTCGTGGTCATTGACTGGTTTCTGGCGTTCGCCCGTCATCAGGAAGTTTTGATAAAACAGTGCGGTAACACAGTCTACACAGAGCAAAATCAGTCACACTCTTTAATGGATGGCACATACACACACACAAATCTGCCAATGATGTTTGAAACATTTTTTCGGAAAACTGATTTCTGTGGGGGGGGGGAGACTCTTATTAGTCTCCCTACCATCTATATTCGTGCGTAGGTCAACGTAAGGTCAACTAAACCTGTATTGGCAACTTCCAAGTTTGAAGAAAAATCCTCATACAAGAATTTCTATTGATTCCGGTAAGAGAGAGTATTGTGTAAATGTTTTTAAAAAAGGTTTTAATTTGAAGAAAGAAAATGTCTAAGAGCAGTTAAAACATGAATTTTGTGGAGCATGAATACTTTGGTAAAGTATTTGACACGTGGTATTAAAGTATGTAGTAAAGAGGATAATGTACTGGCTCAGGTAAAAGTGAATACTTACAAATGTACACACTTATATGCACCCTCAAGGTGTGCTGGTGCGCGCATACGTGTGTGCCTGTCTAAACAGGGACTAAATCACTGAAACTACTAAACCATTATAACACCAGCGGCTTGTAAGTGTAGTTAAAGTTGGCTTTCCTATCTGGTAATATCCCAACCAAACTGGGAATAGACACTTTCCTGAGAAGAGGGGCCACCACAAAACATACACATATACCCACACACATAGGCACAGATAATCTTGCCTGCCTACTTGCCTACACCTCTTAGTGTGTAATATACAGTGTCAAGGCAGGAAGGCATAAAAGCGGGTGTATAGAAACCGTGCTTGCTCTAGTCTACTTCCGTCTATTTAACCGATACCAGTAAGCATATTTCTTCTTCGATATTACCACAAAGGAATTTCTTTATTGAACATTAACACTCATTCTTCCTATTTCTCATATTGTTTCCAATCTCTCTGTTTAATCTTCAATTGTCTTGAACGGGAAAGGCTTATCGTTCACTTCTTTAACTAAACAAAACTATCTCCTGACAAACACTCACTCGAGCAATCCCCTCTCCCTCCCACTTCCAGTTTTAATTGAAAAATGTTTTCTGATTCACTGTTCCTTTTTTTGGGGGGAGTTCCTACTTCAATTTTTTTTTTTTGATCATCACCTATACGGACATTCTTTACGGACTAGATGATATCACTAGTCTCACACTGCCCTTCTAGACTAGAATCTAGATTCATTGGATTGCCTGGTACAGTCTGTGATAGCTTTTTGTGTTTACCAAAACATCCTGAATGATGTGTGACACAACCCGAAATCGATCGATGATCACAAAATGAACTTTTGCTATCGCACGAAAAAAGAAATTTCTTCTTCCATAGATGTTTGCATTCTTTGACCAGACGAATTCAAATATTCCCTCAGATTCCTTCAGAATTTGTACAGCTTTCTTGGTTTTTGACTTAGAGCGTTGCGTATGAAGTCGCTCAGGTATACAAGTAAAATCCTCACCTCCAGGTTTATGGCTAGCCCCACAAAACATTGTAAATTTACAATTTTAAAGAAAATTTCTCGAATAAATTGTATTAATTAGAATAAGAGAAAATTGTGTGAATGTGGTACACACCAGATTTTTTCTTATCGCAAATTAAATTTTCAAACATTGCTTGTTTAATGAAATTTGGTCAATTAAATTGTTTTAACTGCTGCTTTGAAGAACATTATACTTTCTAAATTTTAGAATACCGTAAATATTGTTGAGAATATTCTCTCTCTCTCTCTCTCTCTCTCTCTCACACACACACACAAACACAATCTCTTGCTTTCTCTCCGATGAACATAAATTTCTCAAAACAATTTATAAATAAGAGGAACTATAACTTTTTATTTTATTAGTTTATTTTTATTAACAGTTTTATTAACCAGGAACAGGTGAGTATATATAAAATTTATTGTTAATTAATTTCTGTCAAATGAAATTGAAAAATAACCGTTACTCTCTCACTTCCACCCTCTCTATTTCCTATTTTGATAATGTCAGATACTTTACCAGTCGATCTGTCTACATCGATCTCTTCATGGCTATATTATAAATCTAACAGAAATACTGCTCTTTTTAATGACGTAATAAATTTGAATGCATTATAGATTTAAAATTATATTCTATGGTAACCTTTTTTTCATTTTTTTAATTTTATTTTAATTATTCGTTTTTCAAAAAAAAAAAATTAGGAAATTATAAATATTAAAAAAGATATTTATTAATGGTATAATTTATTACGTCGATTTATAAATTCTTAATGTAATTTTGAAATAGATTCACTCCTTATTTCCCATAATGCTGAATTTACAGAAATCGTGTCAAATATCAAAGTTAATTCTGCATTTGCGAAGGAAATACCTAAAAAAAACGCGAAAAATCGCAGGAGTTTCAAATTTGACATTCAGTTTAAATACTATCAGAGATACATTACACGAAAATTAATGAAGATTTGTTGTTGTGGTTGGTTCCGCAGTGCTGGAAAGCATCAGAGATATTTTCCGTGACAGCCAGGTTCTTTTTGTGGTCATCATCCTGGTTTCGAGCGTTCGCCCATGATCAGGATGTTTTTGTCAAACAGTGTAATAACAGACCAAATATGGTATTTCCTCTGTACAAGTGTATGTTATTATACTGTTTGACAAAAATATCCTGATGATGGGCGAATGCAAAACGAGGCAGGCTATCACGGAAAATATCTCTGATTACTGAAGATTTCTTTTCAATTTCTCTTATTTTTCCGGTTTTTCACGATTTTTCTAGAAATAAAGCTTTCGATGGAAATGATTTTCCGGGTTTTTCCGCAAGTGATGCTTATTATACTTATAGAAAGTCATCACTTATTTTGGAAAAATTTTATTTCTAGAAAAATTAAATTTTAGGGAAATTTGGGGAGAGTTTTTTGATTCGTCTTTGAAGATTGATCTTAAGTGTTGAAAAGTAATGAAACAAAAGAAAACTATTCAAATTGTCAATTTTTTTTATTTTTTTTTAGAAAAACCAGTTTTTCTTTTTTAAAATATCAATTCAGTACAATGTACGTTTCAACCATCTTCATAACATAGTTTTACATTAACTGCATTACTGAAATTCCAAATATGAAGTATAGAAGTAGAATTATGAAATATGAAGTTTGATGATATTAATTCTTTAATGGAAGCAGGGTTATGATAGTTGAGTAAGGATGGTGAATTGATGAGCAAACTAACACTTTACTCACAATTTATATTTTAATGATTTTGCATAGTGAGCAGTGAAGAGTAAATAGAGGATAGAGTGATCGAACAAGAGTGATGATTGTTGGTAGTGTGTTGGATGTATTATAGTGCAGCATTAGCTGTGCTGTTTCAAGAGTGAGGTGTGGCTAATTAGAACTCATGCTTGATCTAACAATGGATTAGCTAGTGTGACTAATGTAGCTTAGAAGAAACTTTCAAGTTTGAGACTTATTAAAGTTGATATGGCAACCAATATCGATTTGATCTGATAACTGAATTTTACTCCTTAAAGTTTATTGTTAAGACTTGGCTTAACAGCCATTAAAGTTAAGCCTTAAAGTTTATTTTTTATGCATAGTCGATATTTTTATTCTATTTGGTGATTTCAAGAGACAATTTCCAAATGGGAAATTCGCAGTCGAAGTTGAAAACTCATTCATTCGTCAATACATTTCAGTAGGCGTGACAGGAGTGGTAATGCGTAGTTGAGTTGCGCTTGGAGGCTCTATAGTGGCACCTCGGTTGTCTGCTAATGCAACTATCGAGTAGTTTTTGTACTGGATCAATTATTTTTCGGGCTTTTTCTTCATTTTCTAAAAAAAACGACGCAAACAATTTGTTTCTTTAACTTTGAAATTTGAACTGCACGCACACGAAAAATTGTTTGCGTGGCTTTTTAAGAAAATGTGGAAAAAGCCCAAAAAATGTTGCAGTAAATTCGTAATGGTAAAATATTTTTTCTCGGAAAGAGTTTTGGGCAATCTGGTTTGTAAGATTGTAAAAGTTTTCAGATTTAATCAAAGCACCTGCTTCTGGACAATAGGGTACTCATCGTCCAGTTATTACGTCCTGGGGTGCTCCCGACTTCAACCGGAAATGAGACTTTATTTTTTCAATTTTCCGTGATTTCGATCTATTCACATAAATACTTAGTTTTATTTGGAACATTTTCTAGGGAAAATTGATTTTTTTTGTGTGTGTGGAGAGTGTGTTCTGAGGGAGTTGTAGTGTTATGATTTCCTATAATGTACCTTTGCAGTACAAAGAATGGTTATTACCACTTACAAGAATAACACCACTGTTTACTGTTTACACTAACAGTAAAAGCATCGATAGAATTCCAAATTTGAAAAATGTGGGTTAACCGGAAGTGCGTCTTTACAGAATAGGTTTTATTTATGTATATTGAAATTTTCTTGAAAACGACTACAACGATTTTCTTTACACTTGGAATGCTGACTGCACATTTTCGCAATAACCTTGAATTTAGTGGGGTTTTGGGAGGAGTCTGTCAGTTAGATTTAAATTTAAATTGAACAAACTTTGTAGGTTTTGGCAGAGGGCTCTGCTCAGAAATCCGCTCTGGTATACAATTATAACCCCTACTGCCTTTTTTTATGGCCAGCCCAATTCTAGATTGTAAAAGCTGCAAATTTAAAGAATATCTGCTAATTAAATTGTATTAATTACAGAAAGAGAAAGTGATGTGAGTGTTTCATAACAGATTGTATTGTTGTTGTTGTTGTTGTTGTGCAGTTCCAGTACTGGAAGGAAGTAAAACATTTGCACACATAAACAGAAAAACTGGAGAATTGTTCTTTCTACAATATTACAGTTACTTCAATATAACATGACCTTTTTATAACATTATCATTATAATGATTTTATATAGTATTTTGATGAATAAAACAACAAATATTGTTACATACAGGCACAAAAAAGATACATACAAGAGAAGAAGTAAAAAGAGACTCCAGTTTCAAAGACGTGAGCAAAATGTCTAAAAGACAAAAATATCTGATATTATATCAACATGTAGTACACGTATGCTCGCACAGGTTTTCTCCAGTATAGGATTGTGTGTATAGCCGTTATTCACAAAAGATACATTTCATATATATATATGTTTGTGTGTATATGTTTATGTATCTTTGTGTATGCATGTTTGTATTCAAGAATAAAAATAATAATAAGAAAATAAATAAATAAAAGAAATAAAAAAAGGAAGAAAAAAATGGAAAAGATATGAATATAAATTATTATTATTATTATATATATACCTCTGAGTGGGTATGTGTAAGTGTGGATGCTTATATATGGAATTGTGTGAATGCATACTGCATGTGTAATAAGTTATCGCAATTTAACCTGCTGTAAATCAAATGATACTTTCTTTATGTGAACCCTGTGGTTGAATGTGATATTTGGTTACGGAGAGATAATATAAAACTAACAAACTTAACTAATGTGAACTATCATTAAATACTAAACTTATAATTTTATCCAATAAAGGACTTAATTTAGAGATAAAATAAGTAAGGGTTTACGAATTAGAATCATAGACCAGAGATTTAGACTCAGCGAAATTAGACTGTTAATCCTGACTCTTCGTGGGCATCTTGCCTGCTTCTTTCCTAATCCCAAACTAGTTTCACCGGTACCGGGGGAGGTGGTTCATTTCTTGAATTCCTTGGTAGCGTCAACTTCACCGTGGGTCATCACTGATAGAAAGTGAAAACCCGTCAATTTTCCATTGCACTTTTTCCCTGAGGGTTATAGTCTTTTGGAGGTTTTAACCGAGGGGATAACTCCTTGCCTTTCTTTCTTCTTCCTATCCTTGTCGTTCAATCTTAGGCGAGATGACTGATAGGGCTTTGCCACTTTACTCATTAATGGGACAGAATGTATTAGGAGCACAATGGGCCATTGAGACCTAGATGCATCTACTACTTTTTTTCGGAGGCCCTGAGAGCTAGAATAGAAGTTATTGAAAAGTTATTAAAAAGATTTATATAAGAAAAAAATGTTATTATGTAAAAAAAAAAGTCCTGCCTAACAATGGCATTCATATTTCTTACATATCTAATAATCCGGAAGAACCGGAAGCAAATCTGCCATATTGATTTTCCACGGTCTTTTAAATATGAATACGACAAAATCCCAACTTGTAATAGTAATGTATAGTAACCATAAGGAAAATCATACGAACAAAACACACAATGTTCTTTTGTTGAAGAGGACGATAGCGCCCCTTTGCTAGTCCCTCAACGAGCCTTTTTTGGGGGGTGGTAATAACTTTCGGATGTAAATCATAAATAGGCCTGCTTGAAATGGTTGGAACGGTAGCTAACAGTGGAAGAGGCAGTATGGTATATTGCCACACCCAAACTCAGAGTGAGTAGCTACTTCCCCTTCTTCTCGGATTACAGGAACTCATCTGAAAGAGAGAACTTTATATATAAAGAGAACTGAATGTAAAGGGAAAAGAGAAGACGATGCATTGAACTCTGGGCGCCCTCTATTTCTCACTCAGTAAGTGATACGTATAGACATACACACTGACAAGAACAAGAATATTCTCCCAAGAAGAGAAGTTATAATTTGTACCGGTGTATACTTGATAGCAGCACTGATGGATTTGGAGTAGTCACTCACTCTCTGCTCTCTCCTCCTTTACTCTGTTTGCGTCACACCCACTTTGCCCATTCTGCATGTTCATTAACTGCGATAAGCTGGAAAATATAGGGGTTACTTATTGCTGGTAACTTGTAGTAAGACCGGTTATTAAAACATGGTTTTTCACCCTCTATTCACTTTATCTTCTATAATTAATTTATTAATCATTTTAGTCACAATCTTTAGCAGATTTCTTTTTATTTTGGAGATGGAGGGATTAATATTATTATTATTGTTTTATCGAATTTATTGTTGTATTTAGAAAAATGATGAAAGGGATTAGCTCAGTGGGCCACTTGGAGATCCCGGGTTCGAGTCCAGAGCTACCCTTAGATATTTTTTCTGCCCAGGAACCTTTACACTGTCCACAGACCGGCAGTGCACTAAAAAGGCATCGAGCCTAATGATGTTGACGCGCCTTTAGATAAATGGAGTAATCATATCATTGATAAAGAATTGAAAAAATGCTACCAAAACAATGTTTTCAGGAAATTCATCATTCTAAGGAAAAAGATCGATTTATCTCATTAATTGATATCGCAAGCCCGCTGTGCTCTCCCACTATTCATTTCAGTAGGTGTACACCAGGTGACAAGAAAAAACCAGTGATACATAGGCACGATTTTGATAGACATATTTCTTCAAAGTTAGAATTTATACTCCATTATAAAGGAGGTGAGGATTATACTTGTTTACTTAATAGGCCGTCTGTCTTAAACACTTAGCGAACGCTTTTTAGCGACATTTTAAATTATATACGTAACTCACGTATAATTCCTTTCAGAAATTTTCTGAAATCCACTATCAGAAAATGTTTCAAATAAAAGTAATCTTTAAAAACTTTTTGGCAGTTCTCGAAAAAAATCCAAAAACTCATAAAACCTAACCTAACCCTTTATAAAATTCGCCTTTACTGTTAAACAATTTTCTATAAATCTGTACTTTATTACGGTATATAGTTACGGTGACCATATGCCCCGAAAAAATCGGGACAGTCCCGATTTTAAGGGATGTGTCCCGGCGTACCGCATAACGGCCAAATGTCACGACTAATGGAAAAAGTGAGTACAGTGAAGTGAAAATATTGAAATCGTAAAATTTATATTTTACTTTTACTGAGAGTGTCTGAATAAACTCCGAGTTATTGCCTTTGCCCTGGCGGAGCGGCCGTAATATCTTGGAATATGCTTATGCTTACGCCTTATGATATGAGTATGCATTTTGGCTACTTTTCAATAATGTTACCAACTTGTCCGATTTTCACAGTCACAAATATGTCACCGTATATATGTATAGTATATATATTAGTAATGAAGTGGCACTTTAGAGCAAAACTTGACGCTTAAGTTTAATATTACTACTTTCTTTGAGCTTCCCCAAAAATGTTGCAAGTAAAAGTGTATAAATATGTGGTGTGTAGTCAGTATACGAGATTTAAAGAAAATTGTTGGGGTCTGTTGTTATATATAAAGAGAACAAAATCTTGAAAAAATAAAATAAAAAAAATATCAACCTCGCACTTCCGGTTGATGGATTTTGACCGAAAACTTGAATCAGACGTGATAGAACGCAAAAATAATTTTGCATATATATTACTTAGGACTTCAAAATAATTGCTTCCGTTGAAAAGTCAACTCCAAAAATTTGACAAATAATACTTCCTTTTACAATAATAAGAGGAAACAAAACCAACTTTGTTGCTGTAAGTTTACAAATAGGAAAGTATATGAATGTAATAGTTTATAAGATCCACAAAAGTAATACCAAGTGGAATGTCCAACCGAATGACCTAAATCTGTCATACTAGTTAATCATTTAGTATGTTTTTTTTTTATATCCACCCACATCACACCATCAACCATTCACAGGAATATCAAGACAGCTGTAATAAATGGTGTGCAAATGGATCTAGTAAGCACTGGATAAAAAAAAACAAAATTAATAGAACTTGTGTGAAATCGACCAAAAAGGTATCTAAACTATCGCTCCATTGATAAGAAATCTCATTTTTTTTCTCCTTTTTTTTTATTATTATCTTTCATTTGAAAAAATGTTTGAATGATTATTTGTGATAAATTATTGATTTTTTTTTTCGATTTGACGACAAACATTGCCGGATATCGATTCCAATATATATTCCTTCCACTTTTCTCGATTTATCCAACCGCCCTTCTCTTCCCATCATTTCTTCATTTATTTCTTCCAACAATTTCTTTTTCAGTCGCCCGCGTTTCCACCTCTCAACTGGAACATATTGGGACAGCTCCATTCATCATCTCTCTTCCGTCATTCTCATAATTTGCCCATATCACAAGAGCCTCTTTTTACCAAGATCTAGAGGATAGTTTGTTCTAATTCTGTTTTTCTGATCTCTAGGCTTGGCACATGTTGCAGCTCCGGCTCCAGTCCATCTATTTCAAGAGCTAATCATTTATAGGCGCTCCTTTTCTTGATGGTCCATATTTCTGCGCCATACAGAGCGATTCCTAGTAGGAAGGATTGGAATGTTCTTCTCTTGGTAACCAAGGGAGACTTGCCCCTGTTCATTACGTTAATCATTGTCAGCCCCCGAGACACTTTCTTATTTATATCCACTTCAACAACTTCTTCCACTCCAAACCAAATTTCTAAGTAGTAAATAAATTCATTATTGTGGATTAGAATGCAACTTCTGAGATTCAAAGCTTTGGATGAAGAATTAAATGCCATATATCTGCTCTTTTTATATTTTTTTTGGATAGTGCCCCAAAAGTTTCCGAAGCATATACTCCAGGTCGTCCTGATCAGAAGCGATGAGAACCTAGTCATTGGCAAACTGCAATGTAAAAAGCACGTCATCTCCGATTCAACCACATTTTTGCGCTTCTATTCATTAAATGGGCTGTTCCATGTAACTGTTGAAAAGTAGGCGAGAGACAGTAACCTTTACAAATTTCAAATTTACAGGAAAGCTTATTTCCAATCTTTATCCTGGCACCAGCCCCAATATAAAGACACTATAGTTTTAGTTAGTCCTTTGCTTACACCTCCCGTTTGTAGAGCTTCAATCAATTTCGCTAGAGGAACGAAGGGATAAACTGTTGTTGTGGTGGTTGGTTCCGCAGAGCTGGAAAGCATCGGAGACATTTTCCGTGGTAGCCTGCTTCATTTTTTTGACTCATTTTCATCATTTTGTTGACATTTTGATGACCACAAAATGAAGCAGGCTACCACGGAAAATGTCTCTGAGGATAAACTGTTTTTATATCTTTTTTTAGGACAAGAGAAAATATAGTTATACTTGAAAAAAAAATACCTCTTTGCGAACTTCCTGCAATTTTTCTTTTTTGAGATATTTTGTTCACACAGACAGACAGACAGACAGACAGACAGACAGACAGACAGACAGATAGACAGACACACAGACAGACACAGACACAGACACACAGACACACACACAGACAGACAGACACACACACACACAGACACACACACACACACAGACACACACACAGACAGACACACAGACCATTTGTTAAAAACATTTTTTTCATATTCAGGGGACCTCAAAACATTATTTCCGATGGAAATTCAATTTCGAAAATTGGACACGACCGCAATACTTCCTTTTACCTAGTATGAATAAGAGAAAGTAAAAATGAGTACAAGAATAAATGCTTTGAGCGAATGGTTGAATTCACCTTTGTATTGTGTATGTGAAGACATTATCTCAAAAATGTAAACAAAATCGCAGGTGTCAACACCATATTCTGAGACAAAGGTTTCGAACAAAACCGTCAACCGAAAGTGTGACTTTACTGAATGGTTATTGAGTTTTTCGAATTTCTCGTGATTGTTTTCGAAAAAAGCTGAAACAATTTTCTTTTAAATAACTGTAACACTTTTTATTTGAAATACATTCCGTAAAAAAAGAAAGAAAAAGATTTTAAGAAGATTCTGTGAGGATCTACACTGACTGTTTGTTTGGTTGGATTGATAAAAGCCCTTATCTGGTTGTCTAACAATCTAATCACTTTCCAGGAAACTATTAGGTCTTAAAAAATAAACATCAATTGTTTGCAGAAAAATTGCCAATTAGTATTGTAAGATTGGCCGGAAGAGCAAGTCGTGTGAATGTTTCACAGCAATTTTTTTATTAGTGTCACTTTTAGGGGCGATAGGGAGGGAAGAGGGAGTGTTCCTCTTCAATGTATTGATATGACTGACCCAGATTAGTAAAATTTATTAGCATTTGGTGCTTGCCAGTGTTTGGTGTTGTCAATTAAAGCTTCTAAACCCTTACCCTGTTTGGTGTGGTCAATTAAAGTTCCTAAACCCTTATTAGTCGCCATTTTTTGTTGTTTTTTTTTTCCTCAAGGTGTACAATAGCTCCTTTGCGCCCAGTCGCCCTTTGGTTACATAGTTAATTTTCTCCAAAACTATGGCAATCTAAAAAGGGTAAGTGAAGAAAACTAAATTGAAACATAGGGTAATATAGAAAATTCTGATGAAAACACTGAAATTAAATATCTTAGCTAAACAATTTCTGGGATCATGGTGAAAAGTTTATAATTTGCATAACTTACTTAATTATTTATTACACCATTACGTCACGTTTGTGTGAACAACTTCATTTTTGAATGGAGGGGTAGTTCAGTTCAAACAAGTTCAACTAAGATTGATGAACACACTGATAGGATAGGATAACCTAAATTAGTTAAGACAATACATACATTTTCAGCGTTTACCAGTAATTTATTTAATGCTTTTTTAATACAAAACTTATCCGCTTGAAGCAACTAAAACTGAAAAATTTGACATTGTTAGATATATGTATATATTATGGCACGAAAAGAACGTTGGAGCAAAAAAAAGCTGTTACAGATTGGGAACAATTTTTTGGACCGCGTCCGATAAAGGTTTTTGGACCGTTCCGACACATAGGTGCTTTCCTGCCTTGGGAAGGGATAGAAGTAAGTCCACCTTAGTAACCTTCAAACAGTTTTAGACATGCAGTCTTCACTGACGACGCAGACAGTGCGTGAAGAGGCCGATTTTATAAAATCCCCTTGCTTACAATTTGGAATGTGTGGGATCCACTGCTGAAACAGGGAGTGAGTGAACAATATCAGCTGAAGCTAAATAAACTGTGTAAACTATGAAGGGCGAGATAGTTCAGTGGTGTAGGTCGAACATCGGGTATCTTGAACATCGAGATGAGTGTGCTAGAAGTGGTGTACAGTCAAATCTGGTGTAATTGTAGAAGTGGTGTACTTGCTATTCTGGCTTGTGGTTAATGTTTATTCTAGGTTGGTTTACTTTATTTTATATCAAGAGACTTTTTAATGACTAAGTTATTAAGGGTTTTATTTCTTTTAAATTAAAAGTCTTTAAGAACTTATTTGTCATTTGAGCATAGTCAAATAACATTACGGAATGGGCCACATTTTAGTTAGAAATTTGAAATGAAAAGTTTGTATATATTTCTAATTTATTTAAGAATACAAAACATTTATTTATTGAAAAAATTGCTTACTTAAAGCTGAGAAATTGGGTAAATCCAAAGAAGGGTGAGCACTTTCAAAATTCACCCAATAATCAATATAATATTTTAGTTAAAAAGGAAGTTCTAATCATACTAACACTTAGATATGGCAGTAGAGAAATAAATGGGTACTGGAGGTAATATATTTCTTATCATTTATACACACACACACAGATGCACATTTGTTCGTTTTTCTTTATAAAAAAAACAAACAAACTCAATTTCGACTTTTTGACACAATTCAAAGAGATTTATCCTGAATTATTAGAAATAGATAATTCATAATCGTTCCTTGTCAGTGCATAATGCATTTGAACAATGCATATTTTAAGAAGGGCACTCTTTTCCTAAAGGTTTACGAGTACTTAATGGAAATTTCTACACTGTCTCCCTTATAAAGTAGGTAAACACTTGAATCAAGCCCTTTAAAAGTTCTTATGCAATTGTCCTTGGACAGTAACTTCCTTATGTGAAACAAATAGGACATTATAAGTTGAAGAGTTACAAAAAAAATCTGGTGTGAAACACTCATGCAATTTTCTCTCATTGCAATAGTACAATATAATAGGGCGCTAATGACCATGGCAGTCGATGCGCCCGAAAAAATAGACCAAATTCTATAAATTTGTTTTGTTCACAAACGTTTAAACTGGCTTGCTATGAAAAAAGTTGGTAGGGGTTATCAAGTAAACCTGAGTGTAAATCCGCCTGTAGTAAGAGTTTAAATTTTAATCTAATTGACAGGACCCCTCAACACCTATAATCAGTTTTCCCGGAAATCTTTAAATAAATATTACAGAATTAGCGGTGAGCATTCAAAGTTTACAGAAAATCATTTCGAGAAAATTCCGAAAAATCCAAAAACTTATTCAGTGAAGTCGCACTTTCGGTTAACAGATTTTCTCAAATTCTATCAATACTTCTAATGTATATTAAATTAATTTTATGTAGGTGGTAAAATATACAAACTGGTGATACTTTAGAGGAAAGCTTAAAGCTACTGTACTCTCAGTACCAAAAAATACATTTCCCAAGAAAATGTGTGCAGATAGTGTACGAAGTTTAAAGAAAATCGTGAAAAAGTGAAAATAAAACATTCAGTAAAACTGCATTTCTTTTTCATAGATTTTAAACAAAAGCTTATTGACACATAAGGCAGTTATAAACCTCAAATTATTAAACCTTAAGGCCTGCCGTGTTGGATTATATCTTTTCTGTGGTGAAAATGTCTTAAATCCATGTCTAGCACAAAGCAGCCATGGCATAAATTCTAGACTCAAACAAAAGTGTCGTCGTATGGTCTGAACCTAAATGATGACAATATGATCACATTTGTTTTATGAGGACATCCTTGTGAAGGAACCCGCTTGAAACTGGTCCATGGACACAAAAAAATCCCGCGATTTTCACTTTCGTTTTTGTATGGATTATAAGCATTAGCTTAGCCTAACCAGTTAGGAAAGCCAGTAACAGTTTACTTAGTAACCATACCGTGTGGTGGTTCTTTAGCCGTAAATGTTCTCTTCATTGTATCGTCTGACGTAATTGGTAATGGTAATGTAATTAGTAATTACACGTGCTCCAAAGGCAATCAATTGAATGTAGGACCATTTCCTGAATGAAAATTCACTTATTAAACATTACTTTGCGTTTCTTTTATTCCTTTATTATATAGCCACATAAAGATCGATTACAATGATCGATTTAATGGTCTAGACAGCTAAGTGTAGCAGCTGTAAGATGGAGCGGAAATGTTTATTAAGCCTGCGATCACTATCCTGTTACTTCTATTACCCTTAAAAATAAAAATAAAAACCTGGCGTGAAACACTCACACGATTGTTTCTGAATACTGTGATTACAGTTCTCCATATGTACTTATAGAATCTTATAATCTTAGAGCACTCGAATTTGACTACATTGTTGAACACCAAAGGTTAACAATGCTGAAATGGTGATTTAGTGGATTACCAGATTAGTTGTCGCAGATCTCTCGAGAATCTTTCTAAAAATCAATTGTTCCAGAGAAATATTTGAAATAGAAGTGATAAGTTTGTGAATATTCAAATGTTTAAAGAAAATCATTGAAAACCTTGACGAGATAGAAGTGATAGTTTGTGAATATTCAAATGTTTAAAGAAAATCATTGAAAACCTTGACGAGATCACGAAAAACTAAGAAAAAAGAAAATTCAGTAAAGTCACTCTTCCGGTTGATAGATTTTGCCCGAAATCTTCAGGTCTGATGCGATGGCAGCCCCTAAACGGAATACCAAGTTTGAGCTTCCTGCAACTTTTCGATTTTGAGAAATTCTGCTAACACATGCGCACTCACAGGCAGACGATGCGCTAACAACATTTTTATCGTGTTCAGCAGACCCCAAAACATGTTTTTCCGGTAAGAACTCAATTTCGAAAATCCGGCAGGTTACTGGAAGTAAAAAATTGACCACCGTAATTCTTCCTCTTAGGGCAATAACAAAAAAATAAAAATAAAGAGGAACAGAACTCACACATGTTTATTGTTTGTTGAGAGCCAAGAGTTGGGGGCTCTTACAACTGTGTCTGATTATAACCAGACCCTCCTTAAACTACAATAGTACCGGTCGTCATACCTAGATAATAGGGCTGCCAGGTATAACACAGCTATTATTAAGAGTCGAGCTATTATTTTCTATTGGGATTTTTCCTCTCTACTCTCCCACAAAGCCCCTCTAAAACACACATACACACAAACACAGAGACCAGTATACCAATACTTTAATACTTTATTGATCCGACATGTTAACATGTACAAATAACTACTCCATTCTATTGCTTTGTGAAAAGTTTTTATATCTATTTGAATGCAATTTATTTGAAACATTTCTTTTTGCAATAACCAATCAGTCCTCATCAGCTCAGTTCTCATCTGTAGGAAAGTAATTATTCCAAAAGAAAATACGTTAAATAACTATGGAAAACAAGAAACCTAACTAAGCAGCTTCCAGAGTCATTGTAGGTCCATAGTCAATATTTAGATTTCGACAACATTCGCGCCTTTATTTCGTCACAAATTTTATGTTGAAAGAGAAAAAAAGCTTATGAGAAAGTTGCACAAGACTTTCTCTCAGAGATATTTTCCGTGATAGCCTGCTCTTCAGAACTAACAATAAATTAGGCAACAAAATCCGCACTCGTACTGAGACTACTGACGTACATGACAGCAGCGGGGTTTAAGAATTAAAATGCCCGGGCTGTAGCAAAATTTACGTTGGCCAGATAGGCAGAAAACTCAGGGAACGATTCGCCGAACACATCAGATCATACAAATACAACAAAACAGACTCAAATAATGTCAATCACTTAAATACCAAAATGAAGCAGGCTGTCACGGAAAATATCTCGGATGCTTTCCAGCTCTGCGGAACCAACCACAACAAGATTTTCTCTCTTTGCGGCTCTTATAATTATCATCAATTATTTTCTCCAGGATTAGTAGTAGTTACTCTTGCCTCCACTATTATAGCTCCGTACGGGCCCTGAAAAGTGGACAAGCCACTTCTTCCGTGATATTGACATCCTCAGCATTGAGGAAAATCCTTAAAAACAAAAAACACTTTCAAGGAAACGTTTGGGAGGAGGTTGGAGTTAAAGATATCTTAAGACATTGTAGTCAGAATGGTACATTGCTGGGTAAGCTTTTAAGGAGCGTGTTTTTTGGGGGGAGGGAGGATTAGAGCCAAATTAGCTTAGATCCCGCAACTTTGGGCACCCATTATTAACAATAATAACAAGACCTCGTTCAGTGTAGTCAGATTTCCGGGTAACCATTTCTATCTTCAAACTCGGCATTGTTTAAGCACAGCATCCTAAATAAAAAAATATAAGAAGTCTACATATTACGTGACAGTAGAATACTAGCTTAAGGAAAATCGTGGGAGCTATTTCGAGAAAACAAAAATCGGGAAAAAGAAATTGTAAAAAGCAAAAAATCGAATGAATGAAGATACACAACCGATTTGCGGCTTTTGACTGAAACTACGTATCACAGTCGCTGGTGATTGACATCTAACTAAACGAAATTCTAAGTTTCCTGCTATTTTTCTTTTGTAAGTGTTTTGCTCATTACATGCACACATGTCTTTCGCTAAAACTTTTTTTTTCGTAATCAGAGGACCTTACAACTTTTACTTCCGAAAGAAACTTTGACACGAAAGAGTACCCTTTTATTTTCTCTTCCTGTAAGAGAAAGTAAAAAAAAAAAAATTGTAACCAATAATACATTAGAATACCAATAATACCAATAATACATTTCTCAGATTGTCCAGAGTGTAATGGTATTCGAAAGGAATCTGAACTACTGCACGTGTAACCATATCACCTTGAAGATATAATACTTTGTGTTCACTCGGTCAGATAGTGTCAGCGTGTTGCGTAATACACACTCTCTCACTTCTCTGATTAGTGTCCCATAAGAGGAGTGGGGGCGTCACTCTTAGCACCTATAAAATGTAGTTTACAAATTATTCCAATTCCCAAGGGAGAAATATTATTTTCAGTACGTGCAAGATTCCCAGATTATATCTACTGACCTTAAATAAAACTTATGACGTAGAAGTGACTTTTGATAATAACGCTTCCCCAATTATCGTTATCATTACAACATTAATTGCTCCCAGTTGTATAGCCAGTTGCTCAGTCATCTTTGCTTTACTTCGATTATAAAGTTTGTAGAGTACTGCTGGGTGTACCACAGTCTCTAGTCCATTAGATAATGGACATTTTCTGAACTCTCATAACTTGAAGCATAATCTTCTGCTTCCGATTCAGTGCCTAAGATAGCACAAGTAGGATCATCACACTCTTTCTAATATTGATCTAACATTTGCTCAATGCACCAAGTTGGTTGAATACGTAGTAGAGTCCGCAATCTTGGATAAGATCTGGGATTTAATAGGACATAACATACTTTTTTTAATCAATTTTGACAGGATTCGAATCTTCCTCCATCGACAGAGTTTGGATAGAGAGATGACTTCCAGGTAACTTAAGTTTCTGTCTCCAAGCACCACATGTTTCAGTGGCACTACAATAAAATACGTCAAATGCTAAGAAAATTAGAAAAAATAAACTGCTTTGAAACACTGATCCGACTTTCTCCTGCTGCACATCATTACAATTTTGATCGACATTGGGTTTTACTTTCTCTTACTCATAAGTGAAATAAACTTTTGTTTATAACATTTTCCATTTAATAACATTTATATAATTATTGATATACATTAGAAACATAAACAGAATTCAAAATTTGTAGAAAATCGATTAATCGGCAGTGCGACTTTACAGCATAAGTTTTCAATTTTTTTGGAATTCTTTGTCGAAAGCGACTATAATGATTTCCGTTAACTTGGTATGCTAATTGACAGATATAAACGTATCAGGTTTATTTATATATTTTTCCATGAAGAGTTGTGAGGTATTTGTGGCGTTAAATTTCAAATGTTATATGCAATTGGTTCAATGTTGTTGGTGCGCTCTACTGGGCCACAATAGAATCACTTCTCCACCTGCCAAGATTATTAGGTATCCATTTCATATTTGTTTAAGAAAAAATATGTAAAATATGAGCTTAAAGAAAATTTATCTTGTTTATGTAATTGTACAATTAGCAGTAAGAGAAAGTCTGTGAGTGTGTCAGAGCACATTCTTTTGTCTTGTATATTGCGTTCAATATTCGGAATTATCTAAGATAGTTGCACATATATCGACGCCATTTTCCCATACTTTTACAAAAACAAAGCATTTTATTTTACGAGAGTAAAGTGCCATGTTTACAAACTCTAACTTCGAGGGCCGCTGAGTGTACAAACTGAACGAGAGTTTTTAGAGGATGTTAAATATTTATTTGTTTTTACAACTGTTAAAAGTATTTAAAAAAGCACTGGTAATATGTACGGTAACATCTGAGAGAATGTTGTCTATTGAAAAGGAAAAGTTAATCATTAGAAAGGTTATAGAGCATTAGGTTAAAGTTAATCATTAGAAAGGTTATAGAGCATTAGCTTAAAGTTAATCATTAGAAAGGTTATAGAGCATTAGCTTAAAGTTAATCATTAGAAAGGTTATAGAGCATTAGCTTAAAGTTAATCATTAGAAAGGTTATAGAGCATTAGCTTAAAGTTAATCATTAGAAAGGTTATAGAGCATTAGCTTAAAGTTAATCATTAGAAAGGTTATAGAGCATTAGCTTAAAGTTAATCATTAGAAAGGCTATAGAGCATTAGCTTAAAGTTAATCATTAGAAAGGTTATAGAGCATTAGCTTAAAGTTAATCATTAGAAAGGTTATAGAGCATTAGCTTAAAGTTAAGTGAAATTATATTATGTTTTGTGAAAATAATTTTAAAATGTTAAAACAAATGTTTAATAGCAGCATTTCTACTTTACTATAATCTTATTAATATATTTTAGCAATTTCATCCAAAAACAAAAAAGTTGTTTAATTGAAAGTTGGCATGACAATGTGTACTTTTAATATCTAAAGATTAAAACTATAACTTTGGCCACAGATATTATTTCTGAAATAATTGTCATACATTATTCAATTGTTGTAAAAAATACTCTTTTTTTTTTTTTTTACATTTAATAATCATTTTTATTTTAGTGATAATGAATGATTTTAGTGTTAATGATGTACTATTTTTGCAATATTAATTATGTCCGGAGATATGTCGTAGATTTTTTTTTAATGGATGCTGAGGAGGGGGGAGCTTGGTTGAAAAGAATGAGAATAAGATTTGTAAGTGAGAAGATGAAGGCCAGAGATGGAGAAGAAATAGAAGAAAGAGATGCAGAGTTATTATTGGCTGTGGGTGGCCCTCAGCTGAGCACGGGGGAGAAGTACAGAGTGAGAGAGAGAGGGAGGGATTCATTGTTTGTAGAGCCGGAGCAGCCACACAATAACAAGTCTTAAGCATTACATTACCGGTTCCACACTATTACATAGCAGGCACCGCCAGGGTATCTAGATGAGAGAACCGCCTACTAATTCCCTTACACCGTCATTTTACAAACACATCTACAGACACACACACACAACACACACATACATACAACTCACGACAGACACACAGACTTGTAATTGTATAGAAGAAAAATGAAATATTTGCGCTAACAGGTTTTTCTTCTCTTTTCCAACACCCACAAACTACTATAGACAAAAAAATGTGGTGAAACCCTGGCACTTCCTTCTCTTTCTGCTGTTATTACAATTATATAATAAAAATAACAAATTTTCTTTTAATTTTGTTCTAACATAAATATAGAAGACAAGCACCTACTCACGGAATTAGCAGATAGTTCAGAAAAGAGCGCCAATAACATTGAACCAACTCTATACAACACTTGAAATATAACGCCACGATTTCTAGTTTTTTTTGGGAACACATTACCAAATAAAAAGTGATAGGCTGATATCTCCGAAGTAACTTTTCCAAAATTAAAATGAAATCGTTGTATTTGTTTTCATGAAAAATTCTAAAAAAACAACTCAAAACCATATTTTCTCTAACGTTATATTTCCGGTTACCCGTTTTTTTCTAATTTGGAATTATACCAACGCTTCTAATAATGTTACATTCGTGTTAGAACCATAAATTCTACATGTGTGTTACTTTAAAGGAAAGCGGTTTCCCCAGAACCGCTAATCAAACTCAACTTTTTCGGGTGAATGTTTCAAAAATAAAAGTGTTAGGCTTAGATGTAAAACAATTGTTTTGGTGACGTTTTCAAGGAAATTGAAAAAATAAAAAGTTTCAGCAAATTTGCTGTACCTGTTGATGGTTTTAGTCGAACCTTCCTGTCAAATGCGGTTCATAATAATGCGTTGGATAGACGGGCGTATCTATACGGAATATTATGTTTGAGCTCCCCTGAGATGAATGAACAATGAGACCGAGAAACAACAGGACTTTAAAGACTGAGGACTGCAAGGTTTTTACAGAACTGAATTTAATAAAGTGATGGCGTGAGTAGAAATGACAGACTGAACTGGTACAGGGTTGGTGAAGGTGATGTTTTTTTGAGGACTGTATGTACAAGACTGAATGTTTGTGTGTAACTAGTCCTTATTTTATACTTGTGGAAAACTTCTTCTTCATCTTCGCAGGAAATTTCAAATTTCCTAACCTTTTTTATTGCGCCCTTTTCGAAAATGGCTCCAACGATTGTTTCGAACTATCCAGTAAATGTAGTTCTATGAATTTTATTTGAAACTCTTACCTTAAAAATTCTAGATTTTTGATATTTTTTTTTTTTTTTAAGGGGAAAGTGCACTGAAAGATCTATTGTTCCCCCTCAGAGCCAGGTCAGTGCACTGGCCTCACAGTGTACTCAGCTAAAGACAGCACTGACCATCACCGGACACAGAGTGCTCTACACTCAAAGCTCCGAGGAAGAGAAAATACGGAACCTCCAAGGTGTGAGTCCATCGTGATAATACAGGGCTAAACACTTGTCTCTTTTTAAAGTTCTATTGCAGATTAATCGAGGGCTACCTGTGGTCACTAACAGTGGTAGGCAATCTGTAACTACCGTCAACATTTCAGATGGCACATCTTAATGATCGTCTTAAATTTTAAAGTTTATTTTTTAACTGAATTTTAGATTTCATATAAATGACGAAATAATGCTAGTTGAATGGACGGGCGTAGTCATCTGTTTGTGTATTAAGGAAAATAGGAGTCTTCTCAATAGCATGCGCATAGCCTTGGGAACGAGCTTAGTTGAGTAACTGTTGAATGTGATTAAATGTTACCAATCAATGTTTGTTTACATTTAGTTTTGCATGCACTATTTAATGCTGCCTGTGTTCTATTAGTAGAATTGGAATAAATGGTTTAGATATTGTATTCACTAGTTATAACAAAGGAAACGTGATACAGAAGCAATAATTTTCAATCAATTAGGTCATAAGAATTTTGCGCCTTTATAAGTTTCAAATTATCAACCAAATTACCAACCAAATTTTGTTTCTTTACATGCAACAGGATGCACCAACACAATTTTCTATCTAATTTCATCTATATTTTATTTGGATTTAAAGAAAAATAGATTGCTCTACTAATAATTTGAAAATTTAAAGAATTAGATAAAAAAAATCTAAAAATGAAAACACAATTCTTACACTTTATGTTTTGGTTGTCATAGAAATAAAAATAAAATCTTTTTCTGAATGTATTGCATTTTTTCTTATACAGAGAGTGGCCACCCCCCGCTGGACAGATAAAATCTATCACTTTTTTCCGAAAACATAAATTTTTAGAGGGATCTTGGGAGATAGAATTTTTAATTTAAACGGTTTTGACGGAAGGCTCTCCACAGAAGTACGCTTAGGTATACAAGTATATCTCCTACCACCTTCTTTTACTACCAGTCCAACTGAACATTGTAAACATTGCAATTTTAAAGAAAATTTGTTAATTAAATTTATTAATTGGAGTGAGAGAAAGTTGTGTGAATGTTCCACACCAGATTATTGAAGGTGTTTTATATCTTAAACAATTTCACAATTTTTGCATTGTTTAAATCCTAATTGAAAAATCTTTTTAATATTAGTTTAATTTAGAGATAGTTAACTAAATCCACAATATAATGCTGTGCATGCATAGTTTTAGTTTATATATTATATTATTAAGGAAAAGGAAAATACGAAACGAAATAGATTTCCCTCTAGTACAGACTGGATATTTATTCTCTCCAGACTGTTTAAATGGTTATATAGGTCAGGGAAAATAGTTCAGCAGAAGGCGTAATGTAGGTCAGCGTGAAAAATAGGGCAGACTGACTGACTGAATATAGGTTATCTCCACCTCCTGCTTCTGCTGACTGTGTGTGTGGGAAAAATGGAGCAGGTCTGATAAAAAGTTCTCTGTAAACTTGAGACTAGTTGATCCTTAGTATATATTTATATCATAAAGCGTTCTCTTTTTTATTTTATGTTTGTTTTATTAGACAGTGTAACATGGCTTCTTTCTTTTCTTTTTGGTTTTAGAATAATGGCTTTTTTATTCTCTTTTTTTTTTTGTAATTCATTTATTAATTTAGGACGTTTAATAAAACTGATTCTTATTCTTATCACTTCGTGACAGTTTTTTGATATCGAATTGTGATCGTTTTGAGATCACCTATTTTGAGAGCTTTTAAACAAAAATTTCCAACTAGTATTTTATCCGTTGTAGCATGCATATTTATAATGTTCCTGACCGGTTTCGGATTTTCATCCACAGTCAGAGCAAATTCACCAAGTTCGTGTAGAGAATTCAGTTCAAAAGATGTTTCTAGTACACTCACAACTGTTGGTTGTATATATGTGGGGAGATTATAATTATATAGGATATATTTAGGATAACCTCCTCACATACATACAACCAACAAGTGTGAGTGTAACAGAAACATTAAATTGAAGTGAACTCTATACACGAACTTGGTGAATTTGCTCCGACGATGGATGAAAATCCGAAACCGGCCAGGAACAATATAAATATGCATGCTACAACGGATAAAATTCCATATGTTATCCAACATCCACATTTTCAAAAATATCCAAGTTAAAAGAAAATTTGTAAATGTTATATTTGTATTCAGTGCCGTGAATGTCGTATATTTAGGGACCCTGGGCATATGTATTTCCGGTGGAAACTCAATTTAGAATATTTGTCATTATCGTAATACTTCTTTCTGTCAATAGTAAGAGAAATTAAACAAAACAAAACCAAAACTACTCAAAAACTCTGTTAGAACTATGTTCTTCTAGTTGTGTATAACAAAGAAAACAGGTGTCACTTATCATTCTTTGTAAAACGTTTCCTAACTTAACTACCACACCCGACAATCTTTCAACCTTTAAACACAAAAATAATAGTACATGTAAATTATTGGTAATAACTTAATCATTTCTTTTATCCAGAAAGAGAATGTATGTTTCACAGCGAAATGGTAATAAAACGTACATTAAACTACCTTTTTTTGGGGGGGGGGGGGGGGGTTAAAAAAATGTAAACGACTCAGTAACTGAGAACTAGACGTGCGCAGCACTGTTGCTCCTGTAATTACTGCATTATTTTAGCTTATTAACGAGTTCTTTTTAACACCGCTTGATGGGGGTGAAGGTGCACGGCAATACAAAAGCTCTTATATTTAATTTTTGTCAAGTGGTTAATAAAAACTATTAACTTTCTAAACTTGTTGAAATGTTTTGTAAACAAAAACAGAAATAAAAAAAATGAACTCGGATAATTATTAAAAAGTGTTCTTACAAATAAAACTGAAATGTAAAGTGGTAACATTTGGTAATGTAACTCTTATTATGGTAATAGTATTCAATAGAAAGGTCTTAAATACTTGTGTTTAATGTGAAACAACTTATTGGACATGGAAAATAATTGAAGTTACATATTTACCTTTCTTATTGAGCTGTAAGAGGAAGTATTGCGATCGTAGAGAATTTCTGAAATTGAATTTTCACCGGAAATACACGTTTTGACGTCATGAGTCCCCCCCCAAATCTGGTGTGAACCACTCACATCACTTTCTCTTACTACAAATAATCGTATTTAATTAAAAAAAAATTTTCTTTGAAAATAGCAATGTTTAGAGACGTTTAGCTGGAGTGGCCATAAAACAATATACTAGGTAGAAAAAGTACACACATATCTGAGTGGACAGTGTGGGCGCCTTCTGTAGCGACAGATTAAATTTAAACGTAACTCAGAGGCGCCTCAAACATTTTTTTTTTGTGTAAAAATGTTACAAATAAAAGTGTCGTTTTCATCTTTGCAGTGAGCTATCACAAGTTTAAAGGAAATCGTTGTAGCCGTTTTCCAGAAAACTCAAAACATATTCAAAAACCTATTCTGAAAGTCGTACTTCAGGTTAACCAATTTTCTTCAAATTTGGAATTCTAACAATCTATCATTGCTTCTAATGTATGACAATATACATTAGCATAAATGCGACTTTTCACTTTGAATTCCCCCAAAAAATCAATTTTTCCTGGAAAATGTTACAAATAAAAGTTGTAGGTATTTTCGTACGAAAATCGTTGGATCCGTTTACAAGAAAATCGTGATAAACTGAGAAAAAAATCAGTAAAGACGTATTTCCGGTTGATAGATTTTACCGACACCTTCTTGTCAGATGCGGTGTTAGTACCTAAACTGAATACCAAGTTTGAGCAGGTTTAATTTTTTTTTCTTGAGATATTGCTCACAAAAAGGCATGCACACAGATCTCAGTTTCGCACTCAGGAGACCTCAAAACATGTCTTACCGGTGAAAACTCAATTTCGAAAATTCGCCAGGATCGCAGTACTTACTCTTACTGAAAGTAAGAGAATTTTGTTGTTGGTCCAGCTTCTTGGGCATTCGCCCATCTTCAGCATATCTTGATCAACAAGTTTACATTGTAAATAGGTTGTTGGATTCGCCGTGCTGGACAATATCTGAGAATGTGTTCATCATACATCATGCTCCTTGTTCTTGATACTGAACGGTTTCAGATTATCTTCCATCAGGAGAATCTGGTTGAACAAGTTTATGCAGTGATCGTGAGTTCCAGTTGTTAACAGAGAAAACTATGTTTAAAAGTGGAAGTTAACATCACTATAGAATATGTATGTACCAAACTTTGGCAATGGAGAAAAAGAGGAAACTGGTCGGGAACAATAGAAAAGAAGCATTCTCTGACGATTGTAATCCCTGTTATGATCCAACCATTGCGAAAACAACCACACATTCAGCAATTACTATTATTGTTTGTATATAGCTTATTAATTGTAATTGTTATAGT
This sequence comes from Triatoma infestans, assembly GCA_011037195.1. Lineage (NCBI taxonomy): Eukaryota > Metazoa > Arthropoda > Insecta > Hemiptera > Reduviidae > Triatoma > Triatoma infestans. The sequence goes on from JAAEAF010002954.1 coordinate 27,863, forward strand.
ATTTTCGCAGAGAATCCAATTTCGCGTTCAGCCAACTGGACAAGCAAAATAGAAAAAGAAAACAGAATTAAAGAAGTTTCTTAAACTTTGAAGCCATTTAGTAAATAAATTATGGCTTTTGATGTCATTTGTGGCATTTTTTAACGTAGAATACCTTTTTTGGAAGGCACTTATTTGGTAAAAAGCGAACGTTTCTCACACGAAAAAGTGAACGAAGTTTTTCTCATAGCAAGGTAGTTAGGGGGGTCCTGGGAGTGTTGAAAAAATTAAAAACGTATTCTACGCTTGTTACAACTGTCATATGTGCAGATACCATTTAATTTTTACAATTTCATTGCCAATTAATTTTTTGGCAAAATTGAATTGTTCTTAAAATAGATTTGAAAAGGTACATTGACATGAATGGATAACCACGGAAATTTTATCGCAAACTCTCTCAGAAGACACTACTGGACGAACCTGAAGATTTAATTAACTCAGAATACCATCATGGGTCCTTTTAAGATCATCCCTCAGCCCTTTCAAATTTCCATCGACCATTTCGGAAAGAATTGCTACAGATTTAGAACTGATGTATATAAATTAGGAAAACTAAGTAAGTCAGCTACAAGTAAAAAATTGTTGTTTAAGAGTGTTTTTTTTCTTACACTCAAGTTCAGGTGTTGATCACAAGAGCACAGTGAGTGTGGCAACTGAACGCGAGTGTAAAAATACTTCAATCACGTGTTGAATATTCAATTTTTTCTGGAACCGTGTTAAATTTGGTTCACATCTGATACATGAATATATAAATAAAATATGAAAAGGTGCAATTACTGAGAATGTAATTTACTTCAAGTCAAAATAATCTCTTTCTGTATAGCCTGAACACTTTAGTATAACCTCAAACCCGTGGCTTATTTGGGATTTGTTTTGCAATACGATCTTGTTCTTGAAATTCCAAGTTAGAGCTGAATAATATTCTTTATGTCACATGTGAGATAAAGTAATGGATATGTTTCACTTTCTATCACAAGTGTGTAACTTCATTACATTTGTTTTAATAATTGAGACGATTATAGAATAAGTTTATTAAAAGCTCAGGTAAACATACTCGCGCCAAGAAGATCTGTAACAAAAGGCCTACCATCGGCGATTTGGCTTTCCAGGCTTTGACAGGAAGTAAATAATAAAGCGTCCGCTTTGTTATTAGTGTGAGGGGGCTTGTTTGAATGTCAGCTTCAGATTCCTTCAAAAGGGAAAACAACCACATAGGCTTCTTGGGGTATCAAGTCTAAAAAGTGTCTTCAGCACTGGTTGTTGCCACGAGATAAATCCATCGAGGTTTCGGTAGCATACGCTGCTTGCGAAATATCTTTTCGTGTCTATTAATTGCTTTCTAACTATTATTTTTAAAAATTAAAAATGAAATTTGATATAAATAATGATTCTGTATATAAAAAAAAAAAAAATAGAAAACTTCCCTTTACATGGTTAACAAATTTATTATGAGAAACAATAAATTGTTAGAGTGGATCTATAGGTTTGGCAGCCTGAGGCAATTTAATTTAAAATATATAAACTGTAGGTGATATAGATATATACAACAAACGTACCAATAGTGCATACAATCTGTTTGCTATGGATCCCAAACTTTGTACTACATAATATGTTATACTGTTTACTGGGTGTTAGTAGGGTTGTCATTTACATCCGGGAGTTTACACGATAAAATTTTTATTGTAGAAACAGTTACAATAATTTTCACTTAAAATATTTGTTGACAAGTCTTTTGGAATTTGTCATTGTATTCCAGGGTAATGTTTTTCTATTATTATATTTTTTATTTTTTTTTTATTTAACTTTTTTAATAAATATTTTCTGATGAAAATCGTGTTTACTTCCTGTTATAAAATGGTACTTAACAAGCTTGCGCAACATTCCAACATCCGGCCAGATAGAATCAATTTCCTCGGAAACAAAGCTTCAAACAAAAATTAGAAGTTTAGTTGATCGGAATAGTTAATAGTCAATATTAATAGTTAATTTGTTAATCTTACAAGTTGAAAGAAACTAGCTGGCGTCATTATCGAGAATATGCGGAAAATTAAAAAAAAAAAAAGTTCAGGAAATTAGCACTTCCGGTCAAGAGAATTTTCTCAAACTTAGAATTTTCGGAACATTTACTACGGAATAAAATTAAAAACATGGAATTCCTGTGAAAAGCCAATTTCAAAAATATAACGCGATGCAGAAGTACTCGCAGAATTAATATTTACACCATGAATTGCTAAAGTATATTTTTTGTCAATAAAGTAGTTTTCTGAAATAGAATAATGAATTTAGGAAGTCAGTTTTTAAAAATGATAAAATAACTGTCTTTTATAATCTGTAAACACAAAACAGATGGCCACCTTCCTCTGGTAGCTCAGTTGGTAGAGCGGTGGACTGTAGCTGGTGAAAGTGTATCAAACAGATATCCATAGGTCGCTGGTTCAAATCCGGCCCGGAGGATGTTATCTTTTTTTAAAATTATAAAAATAATTTGAAATATGTTAAGAGTAATATAATGAATGTTCTTCTGTTGTGTAAAATTAGCAAAAGTCAAGGTTGTTATAGTGTAGCTTGAAGGACGGCCAGATTGCAGCTTTCTTCTTGATACGATTTCATTTTTAAAATTAATTTAATTCAGTTGTGTAACTAATATTCTAAAATAACTATTTTAAATTTTTAAATACACGCTTATTTTTACAATCTCTTACTCCTCCTATTAAGAGGAAGTATTGCGATCCTCTCAAATTTTTGAAATTGAGTTTTCACCGGAAATACATGTTTTGATGTTTCCTGAGTAGGAAAACATGCTTTTAGAGAGTCTGTATCTGTGTGTGTGTGTGTGTGTGTGTATGTGTTGTGTTTGCGTGCGTAATTACGTGTATGAAAACAAAATTTTCGTGTTCAGTCAAAATTTGCTAACCGGAACTGCATGTGTAACACTATTGGCTTTTTCTTCTTTATAAAAAAATATTTTTCACGATTTTCACGAAAACAGACCAACGATTTTCTTTGAAATTCACACCAGATTTGAAGAATATAGGTTAATGGGAAGTGCAATTTACCCGTAGAGGGGGAAATGGAGTAGCCACTTCTTCAGTGATCTTGGCTGACTAACAACACGAATAACACTTTCACACGTCATCTCGCAATATTCTCACAATATACACAGGGTCTGCAGAGCTAGTTGGTAACTTTGTAGCAATTCCTCAACACTCCAGATAATAACGGTCAATTTTTTTTAGTTTTTCACGATTTTCTCGAAATCAGCTCCAAAGATTTTCCTAAAACCTGGTCTATATTTTCCAGAAAAATACATCTATTACTTTTATTTGCAACATTGTTCCGGGAAAAATTTATTTTAATGGTATTCAAGATAAACTTAAATGTTAGGCTTTCCTCTTAATATCTCAGTATACAATATAAATTCCATCAGCGAGTGGGGTTTCAGAGTAACTCAACTTTTCCTACTTTTAGGAAAGTCACATGACGTTTCACACTAGATTTTTCTCCTTCAATATTTACTTCGAGCGAATATCTTTTGTGTAGTGATAAAATGTATGTAGGCAGGTTTCCATGCATAGTCTAATTTGATATATCTTGCATATTAAATAATTGAAGCAATAAAAATGACTGGCTGTAATAGAAACACCTACAAGTTTGAAGGTGGTAAAATACCGAAAGGTATTTTCCTCCAGACTTTAATAAATTTCCACAGGTATTATTGTTATTATTATATTGGGTGACTGTAGTGGAAGGGCAGCCACACATAGTCTAACCACAATTTCCTATCGAATAATATGAGATTTTCTATATGACGATGCTTTCCTATATAAGAGCCGCATGCACATTGGTTACGTGCTTGGCAAACGTACACACAACTTAATCTCAATAAAGCAGTCTCCTACTCTTCCGCCAGTCCATTCTAGTAGATTTCATTTTGGTATAATGTCGAGAAGAGCTCTCTCTCTCTCTCGTTCCTTCTCTAACTCTCTCTCTTCCTTTTTCGTTGGTGAAAAACCATTGTAAGAAATTTTCCACCTGGTTGTAGGATAGGATTTTTTATTTCTTTTTCTCTTAATGCTACAAGACGAGGGAGGTGGCGATCGCGCCAAATTTACGAAATTAATTTTTCCCCGGAAATACAGCAATTGAGTTGCTGAAAAGAAATTCTAGCAAATATACAGACATATATGTATTTGTGTGTATGTGTGTATATATGAGTATATATGTATACAAATCTGAACAAAATATCTCAAAAAATGTCCAAATCGCAGAGGGCTCAATCTTGATATTCAGTTTAAGTAAAAGTGCCACATCTAACAATAAGAATTAATCAAAAAACCATCAACCGGAAGTACGTAACTGGATTTTTTATTTTTTTCAGATTTTCGCGATTTTCTTGAAAATAACTCCAACAATGTTCTTTAAACTTCGCATACTGTTACACACACAAATGGCTATCATTTATATTTGAAACATTTATTTTTGGGCGGTTTTCTGGGAAAGTAGTAACGTTAAGTTTTCCAATAAAGTACCACTCAAGTACAATGTATGATTCTTTTAGATATATAAATACTGAAGTCGTCTAAAAGAATTGCTAGAATTCCATATTTGAAGAAAAACCGGAAGTGTGACTTTACGGAATTGGTTTTTGAGTCTTTTGGAATATTGTCGAAATCATCTACAAAGATTTTCTCTAAACTTGGTGTGCTAATTGCCAATCACTTTTAACTGATACATGTTTCCAAAAAAAATTGATTTTGAATGTTCCAAGAATCTTCGACTTTAAATTTCAAATTACTTCTGGTTGTTCAGTATTATTAGCGTCTGTCTTCAGGATTACAATGTAATTAAAATTCAAGTTCTACCTGCCATTTTGTGTTCACCAACTTGCATCCCCACTACCTTTATATTTATATCGAAGTAACATTAGAGAAAGTCGTGTTAGTGTTTCAATCCAGATCTTTTATATCGTTCCCTGGGATCTTATGAAATCTGTAATTCTAAGCAAATCTCAATTTCGAAGAAATCCCATTATCACACAATCACTAAGATTGAGTGAGTGAGTGAGTGAGTGGGTGAGTGAGTGAGAGAGAGAGAGAGAGAGAAGGAGTGAAAATAAAATTTGATTGGATTTTTGACTTATTCTTCGGGGCCACAAAATTTTGTGGAATCCTGACTCCTATTGTTAACATCCATAGTTAAACCACTTAAAGAATTAATATAGTTTACATATCCATTAATCAAGTTAATTCAAAAATCGCTTTGTATAGAATTTCGTAAATAGAGGTTTAAACAAAAAGTCACATGTTTATATAATTGGGCACCAGCGTATTGGGAATGTAGTAGTAGTAACATAATCTAGGGAACTGGTTAGGAGATATTCGAGGGGATTAAAGTCCAAATGGAGATTATGTTCATGAAGGGTTCATGCCCTTGCATATGAAAGGCTCTTTGGCCTTTCATATGTATGTCAGTGTTTATTTCATTTAATGTAAAGCCCATGATGAAAAATCTGTTTTCAAATTAATTTGAACGAGCACTCTGTGGGTGAAGGAACTTATTAAGAGCTTTGGTCTGGTCAAATTAATTTAAATTAACTATTACTCTTTAATGTGACTTTTATGGAATTGAAATTTTAATTTTTTCACTGTTTGTACAAAATATCTATAAAAACAAAAATGGCCGAAAAATCAAGTTGAAAACTTTTATGGCAATCGTCGAACTGCTATTTTACGGTTTCCTTTTTAATTTCTATTACTCCTGCTATCAGAAGTATTGCGTGTCAAATATTGGAAATTGAGTTTTCACCAGGTATACACATGTTTCGAGACTCGCGGAGTACGAAAAAAAAGAACTCATTTTTCAGTTAGAAAAGAACTTATTAAAATTTCATTGTCACAATGGTCTTTGTGTGTGTGTGTGTGTGTGTGTGTGTGTGTGTGTGTGTTTTTAATGTGTGAACATAACTCAAAAACGAAAAATCGCAAAGCTCAAACTTGTATTCCGTTTAGGTTACTACTACCACATCTGACACGAAATCTTCGAGAAGGGTGAATTTACTGAACGTTTTTTTTTCTTTTCAGTTTTTCGCCATTTTGTTTAAACTTTGTGCAGTATCTGTACACGTCAATAACTACGACATTTATTGAAACATTTGTCCGGGAAAATGGATTTTTTGGAGGTTCTGAGTTTCCTCTAAGGTTCCACTTCAATGCAATTATAGAAAATGCATACTCAAGTCTTCTGGCTCTGAGTACGAAAATAAGTTCTTAGCCAATGGTACATATATATATATATATATGTGTGTGTGTGTGTGTGTGTGACCTAAACGAAAGTGTCCTAAATGAAAAATCCCAAGAAGACCAAACTTGAACGTCAATTTTTTCTGAAACCGCAGTACCTGACATTAAGATTTATATTAAAATCCGTCAACCAAAGTGACGGATAGTTGATAATATTTAAATTAGTCATTTTGAAATTATTAAAAATCTGCTTTGAAATGCTTAAAAGAAAGACTCCTTGGTCTTAATTTTCTTAAAACTCAGATTTTTTCCTGAATTAGCTTACCATATTTCCAGTTTAGCCGGGGGATTGTCTCAGCCGCAATTACTAGAAAGTAGAGGATTGGCCATTATTTCAGGGGATTTTAGCGTCCCAGGCTAATAACGCTTACACAAAATCTAGGAACTGTATATATATATGTAATGGAACCAATCGCCAGCTAATTCGCAACGCAAAAACTGGATTCAGTTGTTCGATTAGCGACCGCACCAAGGCGCTAACACGGAGCCAAGTGCATACCAACTGCGCATTTCACCGTCAGTCACGCCCATTACAATGTCTTGGCAAATGAGCTTCAACTTCGATAGCCAGCCTCTCTTTCTCTCTCTCTCTCATGCTTTCACTGTAGCAGCTGTCTCCAGCGGCAAGAGAAATTGAAACGTCTTAGAGCTTAACGAGTCACCAATCTACTTTGAACTTTGAAGTGTACGAGTAAGTCACCAGATAAACTTTAAAGATAAACATTAGTCTCTTCATCAACCTAGAAAGGTTCACCTCGCTAGCCACACTAGCTCACCACTGTTAGATCAAGCAAGAGTTCTAAATCGTCAAAATATAAATTGTGAGTTTAATGCCAGTTCGTAGCTTCTCATTCAGACCATTTAACACTATTTTTGTTAGCAAAAAAACCCAGTCATTCACATATACTTATCGACGACTGCATTCTTGGTACAAACACACAATTACACCAAATGTAGCCATCATATGTGTAGATTTGGTGTTACAGCCGTCCCCTTTACAAATACAACACATTATAACATTCAGTTTATAAGATGTGGATATTTTTAAAAGTAAAGAAGACGGTGCTTAATAAATGAATGAAATTAACAAACGTGGGACGTATTTTCCACAGAAGCACCATGTTAAAGTAGTATCTCATGAAGTACTTTTCGAGTAAAAATTGAAACCGGAAATATTATCAAAAGCCAGGTGTTGTAGCTATAAAGCAGTCTACTATTATAACATATGGTTCCCCTCTTAATAGCACACCGGTAGTAACCTCTCTTGACTTCCGTTTTCTAGAAAGTACACATGCACGCACCACTATCTCTGTCTGTGTGTGTATATATGTACACAATAATTATCTTTATACCATTATATACCTGTTGGCAATCTGATACGTTTAAACTGCCATCTTCTTCTCCTCTTTAAAAGTTCAATAAACCATTGTTGAATGAGGGAGAACACCAGACGAGCTGCTGCGAGCACAAAGTTCCTCGCACCATTATCCAATATTATCCCATTAACGGTCATTTTATAGATATAAAAATGATACTTGGAATATTTGATTCTTCGTTTCCCAATAAGTGCATTCGGTGCCAACAAGTTTTCATTGTTTTTCTTCTACTATATAAGTTTGTCCTCTCTAAATACAGCAAGTTTTCCTTCGTCCCTAGCTTTCCAAAGACCTTCTAACATAGACTTACTTTTCTCAAGCATTTCTTTAGGAAAGCCCTTATTGATGAATACACTTTACCTTGTAGTCTCTTCTATAGGAAAATATTTTTTTTCCTACGCCATGATTTCGGCTATTTAGTCATTCCATGTCGGACGGTGCAGTATAAAAAAGGCTGCGCTGGCGACTGATGTTGGATATCCGAGGGGCATGTGAGAACAATCTTGGATGCGAACACTCTTCACTCCCCCAAAAATTTGTAAATGTATCTATGGAGTATCAATTATTTGTCTACGACAGTTGCGATGACTGAATGTCTTAGAATTGCATTTAATCAAAGACAACATCGAGGATTCCAGGCTAGATAGTAGAGAACCACACTTTGTAGCAGTGACTACAGCGTCAGCAATAGATGCGTCACTGCAATTAATAAGTATACTTGTTGGCAGTAATTGCAATTGTATTCAGTAATCATCGGGATTTCATCGAGTATATTTCCAACATTAAAAATAACTACGCGGATTTTGTTCTTGTCGGTGCTTATAATACAAATTGAATCATTTTCGATAAGCCTTTTTTACTTTCTCTTATTACATCGGGGGGGAGGGTTCAGTTAGCCAGATATTAGGGCCGGCTGCTGGATTTCTAGTGTCAATGAGTTTTACCTGGCAACTTTTAGGAGTTGAATATTTAAAATCCAAAATGCTGATTACTTTCAAATACGTTTCTAATGAATTTTGCGATTTATTACCCATTCAGTAGTTTAGTATTTCCCGCTAAATAAAATATCCTTTAATCCTCTCTTTCTTTAGTTACTATTGTTTATCATCTACTTAATAATTTTTGTTTTTGTTTTTATCTATGGTTATTTGGCTCCTGGACCCTAGTCAGTGCACTGCCGGCCTCCAGACAGTGTTCTCACGTTATAGACAACGCTGTCTATCACGGGGCAGTGAGTGTAGAGGCTGCTAGGAAGAGAACATCTAAGGGCAGCATAATTGGAATCGAACCCGGAACCATATTCCGAATGAGATTATTTTTCCCAAATATCAGTAATAATTTTATTGTTTATTGTTCAGCCACTCTAAAAGACAAATTTTACTAAAGAAAAAAAAACAAAAAATAACCTTTTCTTTAAAATAATTCTTCCATGTTAAAATGACCTTGATTAACAGTGCTCAGACGTAAATCTGTTTTTTTCAGGATTCTTTTTTTGATTAAATAAAAAAATTATAATTCCTCCGGGCCGGATTTGAACCAGCGACCTATGGATATCTGTTTGATATACTTTCACCAACTACAGTCCACCGCTCTACCAACTGAGCTACCAGAGGAAGTTGTTGATGAAGTTGATTAACTGTTTGCATGAACAGCAAACTGTTCTTTACAGGTTATGGTAATAATATTTAAAATTTCTTAGATAGGTGCATTTTTGTTTTATCAAATTTCATTATATTTAATCCAATTTATTTTACTTTCACTTGCTGTTGTATGATTAAGATTTCATTCGGAATAAGGTTGTTGAAATTAAGTTCTTGGAAATGCAAAAATGAAAATTCGATCGATAATTCAAACTTGTCTCTCCATTTGAGTATTTCCAGAACATCTGCCGAGGAGTTTTTAATAGACTTAGTATTCTGAGCAATAAAGGGTTTATTTGAGTTTTTTTTTAACGGCAGACGATTTCATTAGTAAATAAGACCTGTGGTCGGTCAAACCATGCTTTACCATTTCGTGTTTCTATCATTCGCAACTAGGATTCATTCCTAATCATCAACTTCAAATTTCACTCATTTCTCTGGTTAAACATGATAAAAATCGGAGTAAGAGAAAGTAAAATATGCAATTAAAATATATTGTAATATTATGACAAATTATAAAAAAATATAATTTGAATAATAAAACATTATTATAATTTGTGGACAAAAAAAAATCAATTGTCTTTTTGTTTTTAAATTAATAATTAATAACAATATTGTTAATGCTTTTTATTAACAGAACAAAAATATTGCTCAAGTTATTAATGGGTTATTTTCACCTCAGAAATATTATCACAAGAGATAATATCCAAGTAATGAGAGGAGGAGGATCCTAGACTTAAAGGTGGTCCCTTGGGAGAGAAGTAAGGAGTGAGTAAAGGGGACCCTAGATCGTCAAGAGTATATATACAGACAGTCCCCCTAATTACTGTTCACCTTGGACAACACAACACTTAATTAGTGAACATTCGCCGACGTTCGCCCCCTCACAATGTTCACTGCTCCCTCAAACAGTACAGCCTGCAATCTCACAACACCCTTGTACCTGCACTATAGTTCGCACATATTCGTACGAACATGCACGAACCCTGGTGGAGCTCACAGTGCTCACACACATACTTGTTATAAACATCGAATTACTGACTCTCTGAACTCCGTACTACCACAGTGTGTTGCCCGCCTTTCATCCCTTCCCTCAGATAGCTCTATTATTTCTCTCTTTTCGTTTCTCATTTCTTTCTTTATTATTTAACTAACATTTCACACTTATAACAGTGTAACAATGAAATTAGCTTTACTGTTTTTTGTTGCTTTACTGTTTTATCCTCTTTTTCAATTACTCTTCCAATTAACTATATTTTTACTTTCTCTTACTCCTAGAAAGACGAAGTATTGTAATCGTGTCTATTGTTCGATAACGACGTTTCTACAGGAAGTACATGTTTTGCGGTCGACTGAGTCCAAAACAGGGGTTTTTAAAGTGGTTGGTCTGTTTGTTTGCGTGTGTATGTATGTGAACAGCATAGCTCAAAAACGAAAAATCGCAGACAGTTCAAACTTGATGTTTCGGTACCATTATGGGATTGAACAGTATTCATTCATAAATTCATTTAAGGGAATTTTTGGGAGAAGGGTTGGATTATATTATCATCTAAAGTGCTATTTAGTATATTATACAATTCTATCATCTAAAAATATTAATTAGAAATAAATATGTTGTTAAAATTTTGAATTTGAAAGAAAATTTGACGGCAGGAAGTGAAACTTTACTGAATAGAATTTTCAGTTTTTGGAATCTTGTTCAAAGCCAGCGACAGTTTTAAACACTAATAAGAATGATAAAGTTTTTTTTTTTTTTTAATTTAAGATGCGTCAACATTTATGGTCATGGCGACCTTCTCAGTGCACTGCCGGCCTCCGGACATTGTTCTCTCGTTACAGACAACACCGGACAGTGAGCTGTAGAGGCTCCTAGGAAGAAAAAATCTAAGGATAGCACACCTGGACTCGAACCCGGGTCCTCCGCGTCCAGTACGCTAACCACTTAGCTATTCCCTTCCCTAATGATAAAATTTGCCATCTCAGTGAATTGCAGTAAGAGAAATTCGTGTGAGTGTTTCACACCGATTTTTTTCTTAGTTATATTAGGTTGGTTTCAATATTATATACTTGTTTCCATCAGAAAACCAAATGACCAAGGAAATCGCAGAAAACTAAAAAAAAAAATTAGGAATTTAAACAACACATTTAATACTTAGCACTTAGTATATTGAAATTCCATTTTAGAGTAATGTTTCTGATGTCAAACTTTTCCCAGAATGCCTCTAACACCAGAAAAATGTTCAAAAAAAAGAATCAAAAACGGAGAAGAAACACACATGTACCTCTTTCTCTTACCTCAATTAATGCAATTGAAATTAACAAGTTTTCTTTAAAATTGCACCGTTTTAAATTATTATTTGGTCTGGCTATAAAAAGCATTCGCTAAAAACATTGTTTTCGTACTCAGTGGACTTCATAACTTGTATTTCCGGTAAAAATTCAATTTCGGAAAATTCAACACGATCTCAATACTTCCGAAAAAGTGAAAAGTTTAAAAAAAACAAAACAGAAATCAGAGATATTTTCTGGGTTGGCAGGATGTCTCTTGATAAACAATGTGGTGACGCACACTTGGACAGAGCAATATCAGTTTAAACATTTAAAACAATTTTAGCATTTATTTTTTTTAAACTCAATTTAATTTTTTATTTTTAGTTTAAAATTCCGTATAAAAAAAATCCATGTGTGTATCACAAATATAAAGATTAATGAAAATGGAAGGAACCGTTTTTGAGAAAATTGGTGAAATTGAAAAAAACATTCAGTAAAGTGATACTTCCGGTTGGGGGCTTTTTTACTGATAATTTACTAACGGCACCCTTGATGGTATCCAACCGGAATTTCAAGTTCGTGCTTCCTGTGATTTTTCAATTTTGAATTATGTTGTTTTTCACATAATGGCACACGGCACAGACATACGGCGTGAGAGAGGGAACAGTTTTTGAAAATCCTTTTTCTTTCGAAATTGTGTTTTTATCGGAAATAAATGTTTTTGATGCTGTGAATATGAAAGAAATGTTTGAGAATGATCTGTGAGTCAGCTTGCATATGTGTGTGTGTGTTTGCGAACGAAATATCTGAAACTTAAACTTCGTATTGTGTTAAGTACCACCACCTCATCTGACCCAAAGATTTCAGGCAAAATCCATCAACCGCAAGGGTGAATTTACTAAATGTTTTTTTTTCCCTCATTTTCGTGATTTTCTCAAAAACGGTTCCAACGATTTTTTTTTTTTTTTAATTTCGTACACACATAAATGCCTATCACTTTTAAATTTTTCGGGACATTTTCCGGGAAAATTCATTTTTGGGGGTTCTAAGTGAATAGCAGCATTATGCTTTCCTATAAAGTAATACTTCAGTAAAATATATGGTTTTACCACAGTTTAGAAGCATTGAGAGAATTCCATATTTGAAGAGAATCAGTTTACAGGAAATGTGATTTTGGAGAATTGGCATAATGCGATTTTGGTTTAATTTTTTTAAACTGGCACAAAATTTTTTTGTGTGCATGATCGAAAACAAAAACAACGATTTTCTTTGAACTTGGATTGCTTGCTGGGGTTAGATATAAACATATCATCCTCACTTTAAAACATTTTTCTAGAAAAACTGATTGATATGTGATCAGTTCTGGTACTACCTGCCTTCGTGTGCTGACCACGTGTGCCTTTGTATTTATGTTACAGCAACTGAGTAAACATGTAAAAGGAAATTTATCAATGTTTAGAATATGAAATACATTCAGAGAAAATTGTGTGACGAAACTTTTCGGATTCAGCATCTCGAAAGATATATTTACTATGGAATCTGAATTTCGCAAATTTGTGTTTGCAAATTTCCCAAAATTGCAATAACTTTATACTTTCACAGCAGTTAGAATAAGTTATAGAATAAATAAAACAACATTTTTCAAACAAAACCCGTTTCCTTTGTTATGTCGGTTTAATTAAGATTTTGTGTGGTTGTTTAAAAGTTTACAGACCTTATTGTTTGTAAGTAATAAAAAAACGTCAGAAATCACCAAAGGGACCGTATGTTTGTACATCTGTATTATATCCTAATGGTAAGTCTTTAGTGAAATCATTCAGTGAGTTTCCTGCCTGCTTTGCCCCATGCTTTTTCTCTTTAATCCTTCAACTTCTTTTCTTTCTTTTTTTACTTTTTTTTCCTCGTCTATTCTCCAGCAGATCCAATCAAGTACGAGGTTCTTTTTAATCGCCTAAGGAGATACTCCTTTCCTCCTCGTCAACATCTTTGTAATACTTTCCTTCTTGTAGCTTTCTCATTTTCTATTTCAGCACCTTTTTCTTTCCTCCCACCTACGTTTGATATATTTTTCTCCTTCTTGGTTTTTTTTTTACTTTCTCTTATTTTTTATTTATTTTCAACATTTAAATCTTTAAAGAATAAAATGGATCAAAAGAAAATACTTGGTAATCTTATCACCTTCTACTGTTGGCTTAATGGATTTCTTCTTTTACATAAATATTTTAAATTAATTAATATGAGAAGATGTTTGTCTGCATCTCTGCTTATTTATTTATTGATTGATCTGCACAGTAATGTTTTATAAAGAAGCCGTTCTTCCAGTAGTTGTCAATGGCCTCTTAGCTGTCTTCAGCAAATGGAGGATAGTATGGTCTATTTTCTGCTAAAAGATTTGGGGTTTTGATGTTTGGTTTTATTGGAACCAATTGGAGCAAGTTCAGCAATTTTGTATAGACACATGCATTTGTGAAAATCACGGTATTCTTCTATTTACCCTCTCATAGATGCTGTTCCTTAGCAACCCAGATACTTGTTTGGTCTCTCAATCTTCGCGAATGTAACTATTAATCCTTTCTGCAAATCTTCAATCCCTTTGTTTTTAACCATTCACTTGAAGCACAACTCCATTTCCCATAAATAAGACATTAAAGTGGAGAATAACGATTAATGATCATAAATGCCGATATACAGCATTCACTAATGCCGATGTTGAATATTCGCATTCATCTTTATAAGCCAGATGCTTATTCTTAACCTAGATAGAGCTAATCCGTGTACTACTCCTTGACAAAGAAAATGACAAAAAACGGCCGCTATAAAAATAATGTAGAAACAAATTATCTCTTTGGCGTAAATAATGAAAAGATGGTGAGAAATTACAAATAGGGTATTAAATGATTTATTGTTATTGGTTTATCGGACAATGAATCTGTGTTAACTTCAAATGAGTTATTTGTTTGAATGAGCGAATTTGTTACACATATTATTTTTGATTACAAAAGTGGTGAAAGTGGGAAGAGGTATAAGAGAGAGAGAGGGAGAAAGAGAGTGTGTGAAGAGAGTAACAGTAGTAGTAGAATATATTTAAGGGAAGATAGGGTACCAAGTTAAAGTTTAGGCTGGTAGGAAGGGATAGGATGGTAAAGAGAAGCAGAGAAAGACAGAACGTCACTAGTTGATTACAGAAGGGAAAGGAGTGGGCAGAACGGAGAGAAAGTGCGAGAGAAAGAGAGGTTGTAAAGTGCCTACACCTATGGGTTTCACCAGGGCGCTTCCAGCTAGTAGCTTCACCTCTACCAGAACCCATCTTCATTGTGATCCCCCACAACTCCCTGTGTTAGTGAGTGAGCAGAATTGGCGGCACAAACTCTCTATCTCTTCTCTCGTTCTCTCTCTCACTCTCTGACTGCCTCTCACTGGGCGCTCTGGTGGGTGTGGATGGCTGAGTGGATCGGTGTGCTTCAACTCTGGTTGAAAACCCTTCGGCCAAACCCCACAACATCAACATCTGTGTACTATACCGTTCTTCCTTCTGTATATGTTCTAACCAAACGCAATGCTGCTACGCTAGCAGGGGAGGGGAAACTGTTGTGTGCCGGTTCCAGGACGCTGCCAGTCCTCTGTTCACTGGTTATACACAAAAACACACACACACACAAACATTCTGTGACTATATCGACCCACTGCCGCCTCCTGCCGCCTGGAACAACCACACCGTTTCATCTATCTCTCTCTCTCTTTTGCCCAACTTGCTCTCATCTCTGCCTTTACCTTATATACAAGAGGATATTTGGATTCAACCAACCCGGCAGGTTTGGCTGCCCTTTTTAGTAACATCGCCTTATATATCTTACCCTCACAATATGAACACGCATAAAACAATTTACATTTTAATTTTGTTTTTTTTTTCTCTCTCTCTACAAAATAAATAAATAAAATCTGTAGTGAAACATTTAACTTAAAAGGAATTCTCGATTGGGAAATATGGGAATTTTTAATAAATTTCTTGCCTCTAATAGTGAGAGAGATGGCGTTCGAGAGAGTGGTCAAAACGCGAAACCGCTACTTACTAAAAGATCTATTGTAACTTCCTTAGATCCGTGTATATAAATAAGAATATACTAACCCATGAAGTACAATGTGTAAAGTGTGTGTGATAGTGGGCCTTTAGAATTTGACAGATGTATTTACACATATCAACGACTTCTGAAGAGCCTGGTGTATATTGTGTGTGGTGTTACGTGACGTCAATGTAAGTGTTGCTCCAAAAGTTCAGGAAGACAATCCTGAAGAAGTGGCTAGTACACTTCCTCCTAGGGGGTGGGATGAAAATGGTGATGAAACTGGGCAGTTCTTTTTAAAATTTTGTTCTTTAACAGAAATACCCACATCACAGATGCCCTAGAATCCTCAAAAAACAATTGTCACTACAACAGGAAGTAATATGATTTTAATTTTCAAAAAACAAAAAAATGAATTTCCACCGGAAATACATGTATTGAGGTTCTACATGGTGTGAAGAAGAAGAAAACGTTTTTATGGAATAGTCTGTTTGTGAACATAAATCTGCAAAATACAAATAAATCGCAGAAAGCTCTCAAACTTGATATTTCATTCAGATTCAGCCATCGCAACTTTATTGAAAGATATTTTTCCTGTTTTCGCGATTTCCTCGAAAATGGCGCCACTAGTTTTATTTATTTTTGGCGCACTAACATATAAGCCTATCACTTTTATTGTAAATATTTTTCCGGGAAAATTTATTCTTTGGTGATATCTGGGGAAGCGGTACTCTCAGGACTCCCTCTGGAGCACTATTATACCGTTCTGCTAAATATGTAGTACACAAGAGAATTAAAATATGTTTGTAATCTTTAATTTTGCATGGTAATTATAGCCCATCTGCCTATCATTATATTATATTACATTATATAATTTATTATCATTATATACATTATATAAGTACTATCAATAAAATAAAGTAATTTGTATGAAACCGGTTCTAACTTCTGATCCCAACATTAATATTGAAACACAAAATCTTAGGTAATTCAGGAGTTTCACTATATCCACATGACATCCTAAAATGAGATGGAGTACTTACAACTCCTCTCATCTCGCTAAATCTAAACCTAATTCAAACTTATATACAACTGTACATAGCTCGGCAACTTATTTGTGATGTGGGCAAAGTTAAATGACGTCACAGCTCCTAGAAAGTTTCGGCAATGGGCGGAGTTTAACCGCCGTTTAGGAGGCACAACTAAGTTGCCGAGCTGAAATTAAATCGTACAGGGTTCATATTCTTACCTACTAATCCATTCTCGCTAATAAATACATGCATGCTAACAATTATGAACCCTAACGACGTCGACACAATCACACATACTGTAGGGTCGCGAGTGTAGGTATATTTGATACCCCCCCCCCCGTAGAAAACTAAATCTAAATTAAATTTTCCTTAGATTACATTCTAGATTATGCTTCACTAGCTATATTTTGACATAATGGACTAACTAAATAAATGTGTAAATGGGCTTTCGCAAGTAATGTTTTATAAATTAAACGATGTTATGTATAACTAATAACAATTCTTGTTTGGGACTTTTCTTGGGGCCAGATCATAATTGCGTTTTTAAAAATTGAAAACTTTATAGAAAAATCATTAACGGGAAATAAGCAAATTTTCAGGAGAGGATTTTCAATTTTTGACGATTTTTTCGAAATGGCATAAATGGCATTGGGAAGCCCATTATTATTTTTGTTCCAAGAAATTTGTTTCAGAATGTTCCAGGAGAGGTGTTGATAGATCGCCCTTGACCCTTGAAATGTCTTTTGTAAACAATGCGTTTTCACAGTGCTTAGTGTATGTAACCTCTTAGCACTATCTATTGAACCTTTATGTACTCGATGGCTTTCGCATTCTTTAGACCAAAATCGGCTGTTGTTCCTTTAGTTGCCGAAGTTCAAGAAATTTTGTTCAACCGTAAGGGAACTATATATTGATTAAGTCTGCCGATTTTTAAGAAATATGCTTAATCAGAACTTTGAGAATGCCAAAAAGGCTTTGAGTGTTTCACGCTAGATTTTGTTAATTTGATCTGGGAGAGTGGAACCCTTTTCATAAAATTCATGGAATTTCTTGCTATACCATTTTTTATAGAATAAGGAAAATATGAAAGGGAAAAGTCGCTATTTGCCGTAGGGTGGTGGAACAGCCTGGGAAATGTAACGAGGACTTACAAGAAAGGAAAGCATCACTGCGTTCACACAATACAATCTCCCTACTTGTCAATCTTTACAAAACCCCTTTTCTTTTCCTCCGAACAAAAGGAACAAACAGTTCACCTCCCTGTTTGACGAGAAAGATATTTTCCTAAACATTCTACAAAACAAGCATTGCAAAAATAAAAAGAAATGAAAATGCATAATTTTTCACTGTTTTAACTTTCACAGAAATTTCATTAGATGTAATGAATGTCTTTCTCTGTTAGCCAACTAACAGAAAACAGCAAAAATCCGCTATTTCTCGCCATTCATACTTCAATTTGTTGTAATCGCTCGCTCAAACTTGGGATCGAAAAGGGAGAGACAAAAATCTTATAAAAAGAGAAACCCAAGAAAATCTGAAGCTGCAAAAATAAAATCTGATGTGAAATACTCGCATGAACTGTTTGAAACCATTAACATAAGTTTAATTGATAATTTTTTTTTTAAATTTGGAATTTTTATAAAATAGTGAGTTTCGATAAATGATAATGATCTAGAAATGCCGTTTCAATATATTTTATATCTTTTTCAAAGTGTATGAAAATATTTTATCAAATTTATGGCTATATACCTTATTATACTTATATACTACATATACCATAGGTTGTATATATAATATTCCAAACTTATCCTTAACAACTGATTAGTAAATCCTAATCATCCTTAACCGTGTAGGTGACTAAACGTATTTTAAACGACTTAAACGAATGATTACTAAACCAGGCCGGCTCCACCGGCGTGCACCCCGTGCAATTGGACGTCAGCTTTTGGGGGTGGCCGAAATAAAAGTGAAAAAGCAAAAAAAAAAAAAATAATAGTTTCATTTGCAACAATTAATGGTATAGTAATGATTAAGAACCTTCTCTTTGAGTAACAGTCAGTAACGGCCGCCAATCCTGTAATGTACAGAAATTGTCATTTGTATTCGAGCTTGTATGTAAGGAAAGTTGATTTTGCTCAGTGTTAGTGATTTACATTGATAAGTTTTTTTATTTATTGGAAAGACTCGCCATGATTTCTATTGAACATGAGATCGCTCAGAAATTGAGTACGCAGAATTGATTTCTGATTTTTGAAATATGAAAACTAGGAAAGTGAATTTTGGTAAAAGTTGGAAATTGCCCCTCCCCCACAGCCCAGTGCGTTGTACAGGTTTTTTGGTAACTTACAGCGATCACCTAAACCGTTTTTTTATTAAACTTAATTCGTTATTTCAATTTAGCAAGAAATAAAAATAATTTTTAAAATCGGAAATAATATAAAAAGCATATCGTTATATACTTGTTAATCGGGAGCTTCGTCCCCGCACTCTCTTTCATCACCCCCTACGGCCCTCTAGCCACCCCCAGTCCGCTCCGTGAAGCGCGTTCCAGAATTAAAAAAACCTGATGTGAAACACTAACACGACTTTCTCTTTCTGCAGTTTACAAAATTTTAATTGACAAATTTTATAGTTCGGTAATACTATCCGAGGAGAGGGATCCATAACAGAGAGAGAGAGACATAAAATTTAAGCGGTTTAAATACAGTTACGGGGAGTCTTCCGGCAGCCTTGAAGCACAGTACATACAGCAGTCACAACGCGTCAGCAACCTTTTGTCTTTACCTCTAACTACCATTTTATATTTAAGTGTTAAGTCCAGACAGTTTGTGCTACTTTTCTATTATATAGTGTTCAGTTTTAGTTCTAGTTCATTTATCTATCTAACCCAATTTCTCTCCTTCTCAAACCCATTGTATTAGTGTACCAAATTTAATGAAATTCGTCGGTGATTTTATGGAGAAAGTTGCAAAAAAAGAAAAAACTGTTCAATAAAAACGCATTTAGTGTTATCTATTTTTCTTGAAACTCGGAATTTTAGCAATCTATTCATTTCTAATTAATTTTGTTTAGATGATAGAATTGTATAATCAACTAATAGCGCTTAAGAGGAAATCATAACCCCTCCCCTTCCCATAAAAGTCTCCTTAAATGACTTTACTCGGAGAGATGTTTCAAATAAAATTTGTAGCTCTTTGTATGTGTAGTTATGTATTTTTTGTATGTATATTTAAAGGTTAAAGAAAATCATTTTTGAGAAAATTATAAAAAACTGACACCATTTTGTAAAGTGGCACTTCCGATTGAATGATTTTTACGGAAACCTTATTCTCAGGTCTCCTGGTAGCACTTTGACGACATATTAAGTTTGAACATTCAACACACACACGCACAGACTAATTGCTAAAAACCATTTTTTTGGCTCAGGGGACCTCATAACGGACATTTCCGGTGAAAACTCGATATCGAAAATTTGACAGGATTACAGTACTTCCTCTTACTAACAGCAAGAGAAAGAAAAATCTGGTGTGAACATTCTTAAGACTTTCTCTTTCTCTTACACCAATTTACATAGTTACAAAGTTTGTAATTTGTCGAACTCTAATAAATAACGCAATTGACTTGACGACACCCAAGAGAGGGAAACGCCAATGTAAGTAATAAGTAATTTATACCGCTGTTTCTTACTATAATTTGTTTCATTGCAACAATAATTAGTGGATTCCTTCTTTTATGATGTTGCGAGAAACTAATTTTGATTGAATTAGCTCATGCGTAGGATTCCATCTTTCAATACTTTGTGGACTGTGCCACATACATAAAATTAAATATAATGTTCAGCTAGAAACTTTAGGTCTAAGTAAACTTTTTTAACTAGATATTATGAATTCCTTGGAGAAATTTTTATGGGCTTTGAACATTTATGGATGTATGTTAGACCAATCAGAAATTCAGAATTATGTGGATCACGCCAACATTTGACACCTTCACTTGTACACTGTGATTGGCTAATTATTTATAACTAATTATTTCTATGAAAAATCAAGTTTAGAATTTTTTTACTAATTTTTCCTTCGTAGGTATTTTATAAAATTAGCAAATTGTGCAATCAATTTTTTTATGAAAAAATGCAAAAAATCAAGTTATTTCTAACATTATATTTACTGTTTTACAAAATTCATGTGAGCTACAAAGAAAATACAGAATTTTCATTTCGTAGTTGAAAAAGAAGGCAAAATAGAATTAGGCGGAAATGCGATCTAATATAAGTCCGCCATTTTGTATTTTGCCGTTTATATTAATGGGACAAAATAGTACCACAATAATTTCTCAAAGGAATTCACAATTTTCGGTTAAAAAACTTTTCTTTGACCTGAAGTTTGTAGCTATTCAATATATTGTCCTTAATTTTATGAATGTGACACAGTCCACAAAGTATTGAAAGTGTACTTTAAAGGTGGAAATCTGCGAAAAAGTTAATTCAATCAAAATCTAGTTTCTCGCAATAATATAAAAAAAGGAATCGAACTAATTATTAGTGCAATTAAACAAATAAATTATAGAAAGTAGAAGCGTTATATGTTAGAGTTCGAGAATCTAGAGCGTAAACAATACTGCGCGCATTTCTGGACATATCACAAGGGTTTGATAAAGTGTGGCACGATGGTCTTCAGTTGAAATTCAAAGGTATCCTTCCCTTCACCTACTACCTTATCCTCCGATCCTATCTCTCTGATAGATCCTTCCGTGTTTCTGAGAAAACTGCCCTGAAAATCATAAAATTAATTGGAGAAACTAAACTTAATAAAATGATTTTTTTGGAGAAAACTAAAAAAATCTTTAGTTTTTCTGGGTCCCCCCCCCCACTCCACCAAAATTCTTTAAATGAACTTTCTCGGAAAAAGTTACAAACGTAAGTGGTAAGTTTCTGTATTCATAGTTAGCGTACCAAATTTAAAGAAATCCGTCGGTGTTATTATGGGGAAAAACCCAGAAAAACTGTTAAAAAAAACGGCACTTCCGGTCAACCGATTTTCTTCAAACTCGAATTTTGGCAACATATTTAATTCTAATTAATATTATTTAGATATAGAATTGTGTATTAAACTGATCAAGCCCTTTATAAGTAAACATAACCCCACCTGTTCCCCAAAAGTCGCCTTAAATAAATTTTCCCAGAGAAATATTTCGAACAAAAATTATCGCTGTTAATATACGTAATTGAAATTTCATGTTTAAATAAAATCGTTGGAGCCATTTTTGAGAAAATAGCAACAAAATGGAAAAAAAAAACATTTAGTAAAGTCTAATTTCCGGTTGATTTTTCGTTTTTGAGCTGCTGTGACATGCATACATACACACCACACTATTTTCTAAAAACCACTTTTTTGGACTCAGGGACCCCTAAACATTTGTTTCAGCTGAAAATTCGATATCGATAATTTGACTCGATTACAATACTTCCTCTTACTAAACGGTAAAAGAAAGAATAAGTCTACCCGGAGAAATATTTCAATAAAAAATTGTAGCTCCTTATATGTGCAGTTCACATTCCTAGATTAAAGAAAATCGTTGGAGCCTTTTAAAGAAAATAACAGAAAACTGAAAAATACTTTCTCCTGTAAACGCACTTCCGGTCATCAGATTTTCTTCAAATTCGGAATTTCAATACATATTTAATTCTAATTAATATTATATAAATGATAGAAGAGTGTAAAAAATTGAAATAGCACTTTAGAGGAAAACCTAACCCCACCCTTCTCCAAAAGTGACCTTAAATGAATTTTCCCGGAGAAAGTTTCAAATAAAATTGTAGCTCTTTGTAAGTGTAGTTGCTCTAATAAACTTAAAGAAAATCGTTGGAGCAGTTTTGAGAAAATTAAAACTAAAAAAAAACCATTCAGTAAAGTAGCACTCCACTTGAACGATTTTTACGGAAAGCTCAGGTCTCCTGATTAAGTTTGAACATTCTGCGATATTTTGTTTTTGACACATGCTGTCCCACACACACACACACACACACACACACACACACAAACCAATTGCTAAAAACCATTTTTTTGGACTCAGGGAACCTCAAAACGGATATTTCCGGTGAAAACCCGATATTGGAAATGTAACACGATTACATTACTTCCTCTAACAGCAGTTAGAAAAAGGAATAACCCCACGTCAGTTCAACTGGTATACTCGTATACGCTCGGATCACTGATATGTATAGATTCGATTCATTCCAACATACACTTTTTTAAGTGCAATATACTATTGCGAAATTACTAAATTGATGAATGCACTTTGCTTTTGCAAACTACATACTTACACCTCACGCACTACACACATTTATTGTGAAAATTTTCATCATTTCGATGCGTATGAATATAAAAAGATATATGGTGGATCCTATTCCCGATTTTAGCCGTGAATTTTCAAACGGTATTTACTAAAACCAATATTAAATTATAATTAAAATAATGCGAAAATAGACCTAAAACTATAACGGTACATTCTGCAATTAAGTGGGACTCAACATTTCACCATTGTACAAGTGAATATCATCTATATATGCAAATATCATAACTATATTGTTTTTTTCTGGATTTTTTTAATGTGCACAACAGGTTTGGTCCTTTGCACCTGTTTCTAATTTGTATGCACTCCGGGATGCATATCCATACCCACCAGTCTAACAATTTCTACAGCAAACCCACAATCTAGGTCTAATCATATTCCTCTACTCCCTTATATCACTTATAAAATAAATACCTATACACAAGACACCAGCAAACAACTAAACACATACATATGTACAGCTAGTTTCACAACAAATGAAATAGATGAACCTCCCTAAGATATTCGAAAGTCTTATTGATATTGCCCTCATTGTCTCCTAATACATCTGTAAGACTGGTCGGCAAATTTACCTTTCCCCGCGCGTTTACATATTTCGAACATTCCAATAGAATATGCGGGATCGTTAATGTCGTATTGCAAGCGCTGCATACCGGCTGAGGTTCTCTTCGGAATATGTGGCTGTGTGTCAACATGGTGTGACCGAGTCTCATTCTCGCTAGGACAACTTCTTCTCGCCGAGACTCTCGATTTGAGGTTGACCATTTCTTTGTGGTACTCTTGATATTCCTTAGTTTATTTGACAGCTGCACTGATTGCCATTCCTTTTCCCAGTTGGAAAGATTTTGTTTTTTTAGAAAAGCTTTCCAATCGACTGCAAGGACACGTTCGTCTCTACAAGACATTGATGCCGCTTCTTTGTCGGCATCTCGTTTCTCTTATCCCCACATGACCGGGAATCCAATAAAGGAGACTTCTTTATTTTCTCGCAGGCATAGTTCCAAGAGAGTATGTATGCACTGAATCAACAAACTATCGGAGTCCCGATTGCCTATCATCTCCAGTGAGCTCCTTGAACCGGAGCAAATAATATATTTCTTAGGTTCATTGTAGTTCCGAATATGTTCTAGGGCTTTGTACACAGCGAATAACTCGGCTGTAGATATGCTTGAGATATTGCTTAATGGGAAGTTGTACAGCCTCTCATTCATGACGAAAGCTGCTCCTACTCCTATCGTCTTTGACCCGTCGGTGAATATTTTAATATAATTTTTATATTTAAGCAGTAGTCGCTCTTGTAGAAGGTTTTTGTATACGTAGTTCGGAGTTTTACTTTTAATATATTTACCTAGTGTGCCGTCAAACTTAAGCCCATTCAGTTTCCAAGGTTCTATTTTTGGAGAGATCGAACATACAGGCATGGGAATGGATACATTGTTTAGCAAACAGAAATTTTTAAAACGTATGCCCAAAGGTAAAGTGCTTGTATTTGTCCTAGCGTATAAATGTTCAAATTGAGGATTGTAAATGACTTCATAGGCGACATGATTTTTTTAACGGCAACAACCTTGACACATAGTTACACATCAGGATGTCCCTTCTAACTTGCAGTGCTGGTTCTCCACTTTCAGCTAGAATACTTTCTATTGGACTTGTTCTCAGAGCTCCGAGTGACATGCGCAAACCCTCGTTATGGATAGTATTTATTATTTTGAGTACCGAGTCTCTTGCAGACCCGTTAATTATATTACCGTAATCTAGTCTGCTACGAACAAAAGCTTTATAAAAATTTAATAAGTTGTGGCGATCGGCTCCCCATGCAGTACCTTTTACAACTTTGATGGCATTCAATTTTTGGATGCACCTTTGTTTCAAGTCTTGGATATGGGAGCGCCAACTTAGCTCTGAATCTAGAGTCACTGCCAGATATCTTACTTTGTCCGAACACGGTGTAGTTCTCCCATGTAGGTTTAAATTTATTGATGGCTGAACTTTTCGGAATCTATGAAAATGTACGCACGTGCTCTTTATTGGTGAGAAACGAAGACCATTTTGCTCTGACCAAATTTCTAAATTTGCAACTTTGTAAGTAATTTGTAAATACTTCGCTTTCTACGGAGCACTACTAAAGATTACCAAGTCGTCGGCATATAATATTCCAGAAACAGGGGCTGCTAACATGATACTAAATAGAACATGATACTATTTATAGCGACTGTGAATAAGATGGGGCTAAGAATGCTCCCCTGAGGTACTCCGTTTTCCTGTACAAATGGTGATGATAGTTCTTGTTTAACTTTTACTCTAAAAGTACGTTTTTTTAAAAAGTTCTGTATGAAAGCAGGGAGATTTCCCCTGAGTTTCCACTCATATATTTGCTTGAGGATGCCATGTCTCCAGACCATGTCAAAGGCTCTTTCAGTATCAAAAAATATAGCGAGTAAATGATGTTTTTGTACAAAGGTATTTTGGATAACGTTTTCAAGAATGACTAAGGGGTCCATCGTACTGTAATTACGTCTGAAGCCAGTTTGCTGTTTACTTATGAACTGTTTGGATTCTAGAAACCACATCAATCTTCTACTTATTATACTCTCTAAGGTTTTGCATAAACAGCTAGTCAGGGTGATTGGACGGTAAGATTTTGGATAATATTTATCTTTACCCTCCTTTAAAATCGGGATGGTGATTGCCGTTCTTCAGGCCTTTGGAAATTGTCTGAAGTTCCATATTTTATTATAGAACCTTAATAAATATATCTTATCTTCCCGGTTGAAATGTTTTAAAAACATATAATGAACACTGTCGGTTCCTGGGCAAGTATCTTTTGATTTTGATAGAGACCATTCCAACTCCCACAGTTTTAAAGGCATGTTGTAACTTTGCTGGTCGTCTTCATCAAGAAAATCTATCTCTCCATTCTCTTCTTCCTGTTTGATAGATTGTAATACTTGAGAATACTGTTCCGTTCTAAACACACTCGCAAATGTTTCGGCCAGAATTTCCGCTGTTTCCCGGTCATCTGTTTTAATTGTGCCATTTATGTTTAAACCTGGAACCTGGTAACCAGGTCTGACGCCCATTATCGTTCTAATTGTCCTCCATATCTGAGTTGAAGGTGTAGATTGATTGAGATGAAATGAATTGTCTCCAGGGCACTTTTCTTCTTTCATTGATAATTCTTCTCGCTCTAGCTCTTAACATTTTATATCTGGCGAGATTTTCTTCAGAAGGTTGTCGATAGAAATGTCTTAGGGCTTTTTTCCTCTCTTTTATTGCGACTCTGCAATCATTATTCCACCAATGCGCAGGACATCTTCTTAAAGATTTCCCAGTTTTAGGGATTGAATGATCCGCTGCCTTTATCAAGACGAGGTTTATGTAATCCATTTCCTCATCTATATTCGAGAATTCAGAAGTATTGCAGAAGTTTGCTAATTCTGTGAATTTATCCCATTGCGCTTGTTTGAATGCCCATCTAACAGGTACATATCGCCTAGGACATTGTTGTTCCGAGCTGATGATTATAGGGAAGTGGTCACTCCCACAAAGGTCATTATGGACATTCCAGTCGAGATGCGGTACAAGTGAAGGACTGCAGAAGGTTAAATCAATTGCCGACAGCACACCGTTACTACTACTGAAGCGGGTTGCTTCCTGTTTGTTGATTAGAACAATATTTTCTTCTATTAAAATATCTTCCAATATTCTTCCGCGTTGACTTACATTAGAAGAACCCCACAGGGTATGATGCGCATTGAAATCTCCCAGGACTATATATGGCCTCGGTAAAGCCCGGATATATTATTAATATTGCCATTTTGGTTACGTTTGATGCAGGAGGTAAATACATATTACATATTGTTATTTTCATCGGGCAGTGAGTAGTCACATATACAGCTTGTAAATCACTATTAATAGTATTTAGGTTTTCACAATATATATCATTTTTTACAAAGATGGCCACGCCTCCGCAAGCTCTATTCCCTGAGAGAAAGTCTCTTCGAAACAATTGATATCCTCTTATTTGTGGCATATCTCTTTCCCGAAAGTTGGTCTCTTGTAAACATATAACTTTGGGATTGTATTTATTTATAATTAATTTCAGCTCTTCTAGATTTTTATAAAACCCACGACAATTGCACTGTATTATCATATTAATGTTCAAGTAATTATGCTTTATTTCTATTTCTTGCCTTTCCCTTTCTTCGGAGATCTGTCACTATTTGCTTCAATGTTTCTATGTCCACTGCTTCCAAATCTTTGTCTTGAGCGCTGAATAAAGAGGAATTAGGAGACATTCTGCCCCTCAATTCTCTTCCACTTTCGGTTTTCCGACCTAGTTTTCTGGTGTTACCTGTTATAATTTTTCGGGGTGGAGAGGCAACTGTGTGGAGTTTAGAAGTCAGAGAATTGGGTGTCTGAGGACGTTTTTTTTGAGTTAGCTGCAATTTTTAAAAGATCTTCCCTGACTGGATTTGAATTATCTTGCAAAGATCGTCCCTGTCTGGATTTGAATTATCTTGCAGCAAATTCTTAACTTTTCCCTCTTCTTTATTTATTGAATCTATTTTAGATATTAAATTTACTTTTCTCCCAAATTACCAATAGTATTTGCTAGGGTCTCTACTTTTGTTGTCAGACGCATTACCAAATCTTCAAGATTTTTATTTTCAGTAACACATTCTGCAAAAGTTACAGGTCTAACTGTTTCTGAATTTAGTTTCTTTAGTGCTTCCCTATAACTGATACATTCCTACACTTTAATTTCTTGTATCCTTTTCTCTCCTTGGAATTTCTTACATTCTGCTGACACTGAGGGATGCGGACCATTGCAATTGATACATAAAGGCGGCGTAGAACATTCATTCTGATACATTTCTAAGGAGCATATTTTAATCGGTCGCCAGTCGTACATTTGTTAGCAATACGGCCTAGTGCCCAGCATTTGAAGCATCTTTGAGGATTAGGAATATAGTGTCTCACTTGTAAAGACTGGAAGCCGGCAGTTATCCTCTTTGGTGGTTGAAATTCCTTAAAAGTTAATACAAGTGCTGGTGTTGGTCTGCTCTCTTCGAATTGTTTCTTGTATAGTCTCTTTACTTCAACGACGTCTGGCGATTTAGATTCATTTAATATTTCTTCCTCAGTGCAATGTGGATAGCAAGAAATGTCTTGCGATTTAGATTCATTTAATATTTCTTCCTCAGTGCATTCGGTTCATAGCTGGATATAACACCCTTAGAATAATTAAGACTTTTATGTAGTCCCACCTTTACTTTTATGCCTTCGAATATTTCTGTGCCCAGCAGAGCATTTGCATTCTCATTATTTGCTTTCGTTTCTGCCAGTAATGAACCATTTCTTAATTTTTTTGTCTTTGTTCCAAGGCAAATCGTTTTTAGAAAAAACTACATTTCATTTAATAGTCAATTGATGAAGTCGGTGGCTTATTTTATGACTTTAATCACTTTGTCAGTGAATTATTATTAATGGTCCAATATTTAAAATTAATGGTCATGAAAGTAATGTGTAACATGATGGTTTCCAAATTCCTACGGTTAATTTGAGGTTGCGCTGGGTCGGCAGGTAGTAGAATGCATGTAGCAGATAAACTTATAGTTGCTTTAACCATGTACACTAAACATATTTAAACAAATGTTTACTAAATGTATAGTTGCTCTTAATCATGTAGACTGAATGGTTAACGAATGATTACTAAACCTGAAGTTTCTCTTAACCATGTAGATCAATAAACTTATTTTAAACGTATCTAAATAAATGTTTACCAAACATATACGTAGTTTGCCCTTAACGATTTACATGTACCTTATACACGTTACTTTTAATGAGAAGCTTAACGAAAATCTCCAAAATCTGAAGAAAATAACAATTGAGTAAAGTCCGAGTTTCGGTTGATAATTTTGACCGAAACTTTCGAATCAGAACGTTGGTTGTACCCCCCAGTGAATACCAAGATTAAGCTTTGTGTGACTTTTCGTTGTTGAGATATTTTGTTCCCAAATACGGACAGCCCATTCACTAAAACCAGGGACGATCTGTCGCTCTGATCTATATCTCTCGTCAACTCTAGTATCTCGCTCAAGTCCTATTCTTATTATATTCTATGTTTAAGTAGTAATTTAGATTAATCAATACCTTCAAATCTACCATTCGGTAAAATTTGATAAAATTGGATGGTTACTCTTTATCATAAAAACATAGCAATATCCACCACTAGGGGTACTAAGTGATAATAAGATCAATCAAATTATATTTAATTAAAGTTACCGAAGACTGTATAATGCTTTAAGGCTAAAAACTGGCTGATTAAATGAAAACACTTTAATACTGGCTTTATGGTGAACTTTGCCTGAGATAAGAGGCTTTTAACTGGAGAGAGAGAGAGAGAGTGAGAGAGCGGGAGAGAGAGAGAGAAAAAACGGAGCAAGAGTGATCAAAAAGTCCTGAAATGGACTTGGCGCTAGTATTCCAACTTTGCAAACTTCAACAAAGTTTCAATCTAAAAACTTAAGTCCTTAAGGTAAAAAAGTCTGCTGCTTTTTTTTTTCAAATAAACTTTACCACTCATTAATGATTAAGTAAGTAGGACTTTATTTGTTTGTTTTGTTTTGCTGTAACTTGGTTTACCTTTTTTCAAAACGTAAATCAATCAAAATTAAATTTCTTTATGTCGTAAATCTTTTAAGGTTTTCCCAGATGTTCTTCAAATCTATTTACTTATACTTTGACACTGGTGGCTAAATAACAAATCCATGTATCGTACAAATCGTTACCGATTTTTATTCTTGTTAAATAGCTACTGCACATCAGTAATTAAAAGATAATAATACTGCAGCCGAACTGTTGCCGACTTCCGCCCAGGTGTTCAATTCAATTTCCCCTCATTGTCAGTGGACTATATCCCAGTGTGATGGTAGTTCACGAGAACTTTAACGAAATATAAAAACAAATTATAAAAGATGTAATATTAGAACATTTTACAAGACCTTCTTTACGTCATTTCTCAAATATAATTAGAAGATTTTCATCAGATTTCATATTTTTACTTTCTAAGTAAGAGAAAGTATTGTAATCATGTTAAATTTTTGTTATAAAGTTTTCACCGGAAATACACTTTCTGAGATCCTCTGATTTCCGAAAAATGGTTTTCAGAAAGTGATCTGTGTATGTTTGTGTAAGTATTATGTATGTGAATAGCACAGCTCAAAAACCTAGGATCGCAGAAAGTTCAAACTTAACATTTCGTTTGGATATCATCATGGGATCCGACAGGGAGTCATCATTCCTCTACCGGAAGTATCCACTTTAATGAATAGATTTTTCAACTTTTCTGCAGAACCCATAAAAACTCTGATGGATATCATTAAATTTGCTATACTAACGACAATACAGAGACCTGTCACTTTTGTTTGAAAGTTTTTCCAAGAAATTTCGTTTAATGAGTTTCGCAGCTTAAGCTTTTCTCAGAACATGTTTTAAGTATAGTTCTCCCATTAAACATCAAGTATGAAACTATGAATTATAAATTTAAAGAAAACTTGTCATCAATTTTTTGGTAGTTCAGAGAAAGGCGTGTGATTGTTTCATACCAAATTTTTTGCTTTGTACTGATATCAAAAATTTGACACGATTACAATACTTCCTGTAACAGCAGTTGCATTTCGGTTCATCGGTTTCTGATTGAAATCTTTGTTCGGAACCCCATGGTGATATCTCTAACTTCAAAACGCATATTTCTGGTGAAAACTCGATTTCTAAAATTCGCCATGATCGCAACACTTCCTCTAACAGAGAAAGTTTAAATAGAAGCTGAGCTAATCACTATAAAGTTTCAGATAGTCTTCATATAATATCTTCAGTACATTCTGTTGATCTATTTGGTTCGGATATTACATTTCAAAATACTTGCGGAATAGTTTTTGTTTGAATTAAAATCAAAATCCGTAGATTGTTAGTGTAATAGAATGTATAAATGGCGAGGTCTATTAGAGTTTGTATGGTTGATTATAGAATATGGTTTTACAGTAAGCGAACACGTGATGGAGGAAGCGTACATGTATAACGCCAGTAGAATAGTTAGAGAGAGAAAGTAAAGCAAAGCGACCTAGTCGGTGAATAGGGGCATATTGTGGGGTGCGAGCAATAACAGGGAGAATTGTAGTGTCGTCACACACTGCCTCCCGCACACACAGGGCGCGGCAGGAACTGTAGAAAGAGAGGCTGTGGAGACGCATGACATGAGAGCCGAAGGCACACGCCACACAGCCACTAACAACATGACGACATACAATCACCCTTCAAAACAAACGTACTAATGGGCAGGACGTCCCACCTTCCTCCGGCACACTGGAGGGTGCTTCACATCCTTTAGTGCCTGTTCAATATACCACCATCGTTTTTCTGGCTACAGTACTGTGTGAGAAATGGTAAAACATACAGGCTATGAGTGTTGAAATCCAGTGACGAGATATAATGCTATTTCTGGTAACTTGTTTGTAAATTAAAAAGATCTATTGTGAAACAGACAATCCTCTCTTTCTACAGACCCCACCCTATATGTTCGAACTACCAATAAATCGATTTACTTCAAAGTTGAAGTGTACCCTAATATTATGTAGCCGGTGGAACGATACATGCTACACTGTAGTGGTACTTTGGAAAAAAGTAAGAACGTTGCAGCTCCCTGGTTAACACCCGAAAAAATCAAGTTTCCACGGAAAATGTTTCATATAAAAGTGATAAAGTATTTGTGTGTATATATAGATGGTATGTGCGAAGTTTAAAGGAAATCGTTGGAACCACATTTTAGAAAATTCCAATACACTGAAACAAAAAGAAATCTTGCACGACCTTCTCTTATTCCAATTAATACAAATTATTATTATTTTTTTTTAAATCTTTAAAATTGCAGCGTTTACAGCAATGTTTATGGGCTGGCCATAAAGAGGGAGTAGTAAAGATTAGACCTAATTTACTTGAGTGGATACTGTGAGTGAGCTTTGCTCAAGACTATGTAGCGTCAGTTTAAAATTAACAGTAACTCAGTGTCCCCCATCCACTAACACCTCTAAAATAATGCTTTGGGGAAAAATGTGATGTGATAATCTGCTTCTTTTTGTGCTCTCTAATGCTTTCCAATCCGCGGAATCAACCGCAACAACTAAAAGTGATAAGTTATGCATTGAGCATTTCAAGCTTAAAGAAAATCGTTCTGGAGGGATTTTAGGAAAACTCCAAAAAAAAAAAAAACTCAAAAACTAGTCTGTAAAGTTTCGGTTAACCGATTTTCTTTAAATTTGGATTTCTAGCAATGCTTCCAATATATATTTAACATTATGTAGGTGGTAAAACCATACGTCACATTGAAATGAATCTCTTTAGAAAAAACATAACCTAGTGTTTCAATAGAACACCTCGAAAAATCAACTTTCACAGGGAAATGTTTCATTTAAAAGTTATAGGTAGGTTATAAACAGATGATATAAGCAGAGATATTGCAAAAAGTGGCACATTCTGAAGACGGCCAGTTATTTTAAAAGATAATTTAGCAGGTTATCAAATTAAAAAAAAATATATATAAACAAAAGCGTATAGTTTGACATTGTAAGGAAATCGAGGGGGGGGGGCAGATTTAGCAATCGATATTGAAACTGATATGAAGCTGTCGGATGAGAAAAGAATGTCTCCACCTTGAGGGGAATCTACTTAGCATCGAATAGTGGCTTCCATATTATTTACTTCGGTCATATTAGGCATGAAGCCCAGAACAATGCGGGTAATTTAAAATGATAGTGCGGTGGTATGTGAAAGGGAGATAAAAGAAGCAGTTCGAACTGACAGTGACGCACAGATAGTGACCGATTGGGGTAAGATATTACTCACTCACCAAGTACTGTATTAATGATGCCAGATGTTTGCCCTCCATTACTGTGACAGTACAGCCACCCAGATTACCCTATGTAACACCTACTTGTTCAACACTGATGCCAACTTAATATTTAAAAGGAATAATATCCCTGTGGTTCTTGTATTTTATTTTATTTATTTTTACTTTTATTCCTGCACAAACTCAGAAATCAGTGGTTTCATTCAATAATTTGATCAGTGTGGGCTTCATGGAAATCTAACATAAAAAAAAAACTTATATTATTATTCAAATAACGCCCCCTATATTTCCAAATATATTCAACACCAATTGTGGAACCTCATACTAGTGTTTTTATTGGTTGCAAAAAATGTTAAAGAAATAAATATTATTAAAAAAACTTAATTTTAATTGGCTTCAGAAAAATTTGATTGACTGTTTTTCTCACTAAACATTTAGTAAACATTCCAAGTTCAAAGAGAATTGCAGTAAGAGAAAGTCTGACTATTATAGATCAGTTTTTTTTTCTGGAGTCGATTGAAATGAAGTCCTTCCAGTAATTTATTACTTCCCTTACCCCTGATAACTATTGTGATCACGTCAAATATTCGAAATTGAGTTTCAAACCGGAGGTACATGTCTTTAGGTCCCCAGAGTATGAAAAAAATTGTTTCTAGCGAATGGTCTGTGTGCATGTGAGAACAAAATGTCTCAAAAAAGAAAAATTGCGGGAAGATCAAAGTTGATATTGCCACCACTGCGTCCGACATCATGGTAACAGGCTTAAAATTTACTAGAGCATAATTTCTGCTTCAAGTAAAGGTTAAGATGCTGTAAGATAAATTTTGGTGTAGGAGATTGAGGAGCTAAATCCTACATTTAGCTAGTTCGTAATCACCTAGTGTGATAAATTAGTACGGGGTAGGTACTGGCAGATTAAAGAGTATCTTGTACTCAGAGGACTTCAAAACCTGTATTTCTGGAGGAAACTCAGTTTCGATAATTTGACAGGATCTCACAATACTTCCTCTATTAGACAAAGTAATACTTGCCGATCATCTTGGCTATCTGTGAATAATCTGTCACCACTTGATTCGTCATCATTGTTATTCCCATTCTGTAACCTCTCTTCTCCGCCGCCAATTTTAGACTCTGTTAAAATTACAGCCACCTGAACTATCCCTTCATACGCTTCACTCATATAGGACCCAATGTGTGTATTTTCCATTTACCAATGTTCAAATCATTCATCCCATC
Organism: Triatoma infestans; assembly: GCA_011037195.1. Taxonomy (NCBI): domain Eukaryota; kingdom Metazoa; phylum Arthropoda; class Insecta; order Hemiptera; family Reduviidae; genus Triatoma; species Triatoma infestans. The sequence goes on from JAAEAF010002954.1 coordinate 62,074, forward strand.
AGTTCACACACTCAACACTGTTTACATTTACTATAATCATGTTAATTCACAGTTCACAGATCACTTCAAATCACTCTTGTTTCCTTCCTACTTACTTATACGAAATATCATCAAGCTAAAAGTACTTGTGAAAGTGCAATGAATTTTTCTCATCATTTCAGTAATCAAATCATCATTTCTAATTACTATAATCTTATAAAACTGACAATTTCAAAATATTTTATGTATTGTTTATCTGAAGTGTATTGTAAAGTGAAGCTGGTACTCTGCTAATACGTTGAAGTGCTCTTTAAAGGTTGTAAAGCATTCAAGGCCACTTGTTTATTGTTCTAAATAAACGTTTCAAGTAAATTACGTTTAGACACGGAATATTAATGGAATATCTTTCATTAAACCGTTTAATACTAAACTATTAACAAGTTAATGACCTTGTCATTAAAGTAGAATCACACTCGGCACTTGCTGTTCTAAGGAAAAATCTCTATTGTGACTTGGAATGATCACTGCACAGAATCGTTCAAACGTTTATTGGAAACATTTTCTTGAAAATATTGACTTTGGAGAGGTTTTGGTGTTCAGTGAGTTGAGTTAAAATTTAACTGTCGGTTTTTTTGTGAGATGGCGCTCCATACAAGTCCGCTCAGGCATAAAAGATTGAAAAGTTGCAATTTTAAAGATAATTTGTCAATAGAAATTTATTGTATAAATTGAGGTAAGAGAAAGTTGTGATTTTTTTTTTGGTTACCTATTGTAACAAAAGATTACCAGACAGAAATATAAAAAACGAAAGATGTCAAAATGAAAACATCATATAGATCTATTAATACGAGATTTATGGGGACGGATTTTCCTTCTAGAAAATGAAAGAGTAGGATGGGAAAAGGAAGAAAAACTTTCTGTTGGAATTATCGTAAGGATGAAAAGATGAAAATATAGTAAGACGGACAGAAAGACAGACAGACAGATACCCTAAACAAACAACCATGTTGGTTTTATTTTTCTATTTTACTTTCTTTTTTTAAGGATTTATCTAAAGTTTGTGTATATGTATACGCACGTCAAGCTATAGAAAGCGAGCAAACGAGAGTAAAGAAGAGAAGAGATAAGAGCAACCAGGCGGAGAAAAGGGAATTCTAGTTGAATTGTTCTTCTTTGAATATAACAATATGTATGAGTTTCAGATTGTAAACACTAAGTATTATACACGTAAGTTTGTTTGTTCGTATTGTGAGGCACTTTGTGTATGAGATTGCCTCTATGTTGCGGGTTTAACTGTGTAAGATTGTGTGTTATCGGATCAAGTTTCCTTTCACACACTCTCTCTCTCACCAGTTTTTCATAAATTCCTCTTCTTCACTAAATTGTTCCTTATCTAAAGCAAGAACAAAAAAAAAATCGCGCATTACAAAAACAAAAACAAAATGAACATGTCACATAAATCCGATAAAATCAGATTTGATACGCTTTTCTTTCTCACCATTTTTCTTCTATCTGTATTAAATAACAGATGAAATTACAGTACTAATGGCTTCAGCAACAGTTTAAAAGTTAATACTTACAAAATTAAATAAATTCGAAGATTACGCTGGTCGACTGTTTTTCTGTCCGATATACGATTTGCTGCTAGTAATTTTGCTATTTCATATATATATATATATTTTTTTTTTTGCATCGTCTGCTTTTAACTTGATAAGGAGATAATGTTTGGAGAAGAGTTGAAAGTAAACGAGCGATGAGCGGCGCTTAGCGTTATTCAGAAGCATTGGTGGTTTAGGCTGATTTCAATTCGTGCTTGTTCTAACGATAGTTTAGATCAACTCCTCAGCCTGCAAGCAATAGACTTCACTCAACTTTAAAGAGTCTTCAACCGGCTTTCACAATAAAGTGTTCAACCGCTCTTCAAACAAGTAACCACAGTCTTCAACTAGCTTCAAGTAAGAAAGTTCTTCAAACACTATACAAGTAAGAAAGTTCGCCATCAGCTAGCTAACAAGCAGCATCGTATCGATCGTTAAAAAAAGCCAGAAATATACTATCCAGCTAGACCATAAAAAAAAATCACCTTTCGCCACCGTTACCATACAAAACTACCACACTTCAATGTCGTTCGGCTGCGCTCAATCCCTATCTAATGGACTTTGTCTGTACACTAAATACAAACCTCAAATATATTTGGGTATACAGTGCAACAATTGTTAGTTACCATTTCATTCAAATTACTATTATTCTCAACCAGGTATGACCATGTCAGTGGCTCAGTAATATGGTGGTGGCATGAAGCATGTTACTGTTTCTATTACAGGGTTATTTTTTTCAGTTTTCATGAAAATGGTTTTAACGATTTTTTTTTCGCCTACCAACTACAAATAAAACGATAAAAGGTTTATTCCTTTTTATTTGAAACATTTTCTTAGGAAAATTATTGCTTTTTTTTGCAAGGGGATTCGGGAAAACTGTAAGATTAGATTAAGTTCAAACTGCCGTTACAATGTTTTGCTGGTCGCTGACAGGGGCGCTACTATATAATGTAGTCACATTGAGGTAGGACCATATGTCCTATATGCTTTACGATTATAATCTCCAGCCACCTAGATGTAATACTGAGACTAGTTTAGTAAATATTCCAAGTTTGAAGAAATTTGTCAGAATAATTGTTAATAACTGCAGAAAAGAAATGCGTGTGAATGTTTCACACTTCTTTTTTATACTATTAAACAAAATTATGCTTTAAACAACTGGAAAAAACTTAGAACAATGGATAGAATAATAATAAAAAAAGATAGAACAACCAGTTTGAAGCGACAAAGTAAGGGGTGCACGATAAAAATAATAATAAAAGGAAACAAGAGTGATCGTATTTGTTGAAGCGATGAAGTGGATGAGGGAAGTGCAGCGGAGACTAAGGAGGGGAAAGGAGCAAGCAGGACGACAACATAACAACAACAACAGAAATGTGTATGTAGATCAGGTGTACCAACCGGTCGGTATCAGTAGGAGTGATCTGTGCACTCGCTCACACCACCATCGCTGCAGAGCCACACTATTATAAAAGAATGATACCGTGGGATATATAACCAACTGACTGTTGTCCAGCCGACATACAGACACAAACACATACATACATACTCCATATCTTGTTTTACCTGTCTTGTTACCTGGAGTGTCGCCTTGGTGATATAGTGGCCCGGCTAGCGGCTCTACAATCGCCCTCTGTCCAGCTATTGTATCAACCACTGTCCATCTTTAACATTTAACATCATCATCGTCATGATCATTGTTAATGCGCAGTGGCAACAAAGATTCCGGGAGCTAATCGTGATATTGGAGGGTAAAATCCAAATTCGTTTATGAAATTTCATGTCGTTTTACTTTACTGGCACTGTACTAGAAGGAATCTCCTGACAGCCCTATGATTGAGAAGTTGATGCTGGCGCCAGCGATCATAACTCTCATAGATGTGGTCGTTGGAACAGCTTTAATGGCTGGATAGCACGAAAGTTGGACGAATTGATTATTTGGCTAAAATAATACACTGCTTAATCTTGTTACTCACAGATGTTATAATGAGACTACTTTCATGACTTGGTAGTCATGGATTTAACGATTTAAAGTGATTCTGTAGTTTTCGATTACCACCTAATTTAAACAATTTTTGAGCCGAAACAATCTCCTGAAGATTTGTTCGGAGCTAATTGCTTAGAATGGGAACGTGCTGGTGATTTCGGCGATGATTAGTATTTGGTGTAGTGATATGGTGTCGTGGTATGGGCCTATGAGTGGCGGTTCTGTTTTAGTGAGTGATAGCTGTTTGTTTCAACTGGAGAGATTTAAAGAAAAATCTCTTTAAGTGGTGGTATGAAGCATGAGACAGTTTGTCTCCACTATACAGATTTGAAGAAAACACTCTAGGATTTAGAAAGCATAAATTTTGTCCAGAAATAATATGGCATTGAAAATATGAAACATTCACGACTATCTCTGTGGTCTTATAGTTAGGATGAGCAAATTTTCTTAAAAGTCAGCATTTTTACTTGTTGCTCAATTTTCCCTTACTTAGCACTTCCACAATCCAATTTTCAAGAAAAATGTGGGACCGGGGCGGAATTGACTCACGGCATACTCAGCCTGTTGTAAGAGGCGACTAAAAGAGAGCCTTTAGTAAGCCAGCTTAGAGAGCCTTTAGTACTAAGGCTTATTAAATATTAGTGTTCTAATCATCAGTGATCTGATTCTATGGGACGGATGATACAAACTGGTAGGAAATACTGGATAGATACGAAGAGATCTTAAACCATAGCGGTGAAAGAATCCTTAATCTTTGCCTGCCCAATATGCTAGCACCACCTTTTCCATGGACCACCTTTTGCTAACTTTACTCCCTGTTTCAACATGCTCACTTTATCTTCATTTAGTGCCTGTAGATGGTAGGGTAAAGATTGGAGTATTCTTCCCTACACAAGATTGGAGTTTCTATAAGAACTTCGCACCTTTTTACTTATTGTTCAATTTTCCCTTACTTACCTCCAAAATTCAATTTTCACAGGAGCTCAAAGCGAGACAGGAGTAAACGATAGACTGTTGTAGTAGAACTATAAATCGTATCCATCCAACATTCACTTTTCAAAGCGAACGGCCCAAAGGACCGTTGAAAATAATAACTCCTTCGAAAATATTTTAACAAAAAATCGATTGTCCTGAAGGCATTGTACTAAAAATTAGTCAGTGACTAATGGTATTGATTTGATTCGGAGGAGCGGATGATAATAACTGGCAGGAAATACTGGGTAGATACGAAGAGTTGGAAAGAAGTTGGAAAGAATTCAGAAAAAAAAATGAATGAGAATGCTAGGGATAACCAAAAACTCTTCTACCAAATCCTAAATCTAACTAGGAAGTGTAAGGAACAGGTCCTAAAGTTTAATAAAAGAAAAGGAAAGTGTTGACCTAAACAACAAGACTCAGGAGAAAATGGAAAGTTGGTGGGAGTTACTTTAGAGATTTCCTTGGAAAGGGGGGTGGTAGACAACGACACCACAGAAGAGGTCTGAGATAAAAAAAAAAATTGAAACTTCCGGCTGACACATCATTGTCTGATGATAGTACCTAAAAGAAATATGAAGTTTTGGACATGCTGCAATTTTTGAATTTGATGATCTTCCCATAAACAAACCCACCCACAAACACACACACGGAAAAAACACTTCCCGTAGGGTGTTCTCAAATTAATTTCCAAAATCTAACACGAATGCAATAGTTGCACTTAAATCTGTAAGTGTTTAAAAGTCACGGTAAAAAGTAGTTTAAAGAAATAAAATCTGGTTAAAAGCAGCATTAGATCAGGGGCGCTAAACCCAAGAGTTTATAGTATACAAATCCTATAATCTTCTTGGAGATTTGTGATCTGAAGCCAACCCCAATATGGAAGCGTCAAGCTTAGTGAATGAGAAGTAAATGGTTAAGCGAATGAAACAAAGAGAATAAAAAAGCTGATCCAATAAAGTTAGAAATGAAAATCAATTTTATTAATAGTCATATTAGTAGTATTATTGTGGCAAGAGAGAAATGCAGAGAGAGAGAGAGAGAGGGGCCGGAGAGAGAATTTGTATTTTGTGATAGATAGTGGATGTAGATGATGTGTATAGTGTCTAGTTCCGCACACAGAGAGCGCTGGCAAGGTGGGTGTGCGCGCGGGTAACAAGCCGTACAAAGTACAGCCATGCCGACAATGCCCACTGTCCAGTGACACTGGAAATGCATTACAATCGCAGATCCCATCCATCAAACGGCACATATCATCTCTCACTTCACTATTCCGTACAGCATCCCCCATTCACTCCATTGGAAGAACAACTTCGATGGACCACCACCACTTACCCCCTTCCATTTACTATCTACACTACATCTACCCAACAGCTATATCCCACTCAATATGCGGATAACCCAACGCCCTATTTCGTACACCCCCCACCCTTGAAATATTCAATTCACTTATCCTCTTTTTGATATAATACTGTAAAAAAAAAAAATAAAAATAAAAATAAAAATAAAAATAAAAACAAGGGGGAACAAACAATTTATTGACTAGTTTTATTGTTCTTTGTTTGCTTGTTTGTTAACACAAATTATAATATTTGTTCGCAATAACACTAATAAAAACTGTGTGAAACATTCACAACGCTTTCTCTTACTCCTGTTAACAATTATATAATGAAAATGATACATTTTCTTTAAACTTCTAATTTTAATTATTGGTCCGAACTAAATATAATGTTGGAGGGGGGATGGGGGACAAACAGTAGCCTACCAAGCCAGCCAGCAGGTATAGATAGAAGTGCAGTTAGCATTCCAAGTTTAAAGGAAATCGTTCCAGTCATTTTCGGGTAAATCTGTTCCGTAAAGTGGCACTTCTGATATTCCGAATTTCTTCAAATTTGGAATTCTAGCAGTGCTTCTAATGTACATGAATATTATATAGATGGTAGACCCTTACATCGTAGAGAGGAGGATAGCTTTGCGCTACTGTTCTCCCAGAACTCCCCAAAAAACCAACTTTGCCGGGAATATGTTTCAGATAAAAGTGATAGGTAATCATGTGGGTAGATAGTGTACGAAGTTTCAAGAATACTGTTAGAGCCATTTTCGAGAAAATCGCGAAGAACTAAAAAGTAAATCTATTCAGTAAAGTCGCACTTCCTGCTCATGGATTTTGCGCAAAACCTCCGTCTGTCAGATGCGGTGACAGTACGTCCTAAACGGAATACCAAGTTTGAGCTTTCTGCGACACACACACAGACCATTTGCTAATAACTTTTTTTTTACTTATTTAGGGGATCTTAAAACATATATTGCCGGTGAAAACTCATTTCAAAAAGTTGACCCGATCACAATGCTTCCTCTTACCAGGAGTTTTACTGCACAAATAAGATTTGAGATTTTTTTTCTCAGAAAGTACAAACATTTTTGCAACGAAAAACACACAGCAGTTATTATTATTATACTCCAAATTGACGAATTTTCTCCAAAATTGGAATTTTTACTACAAATGTAAATCTCTTTGATACTAGTTATAAAAATAGGTGGTGAACAGCAGGACATTACACGTGCTGGATTTCTAGGACTTACCTCTTCTCATCGGGACGTAGTGAAATCCCCAGCACATTTTTATGGCCAAACCAACTAAATATTGTTGTGACGTTGCAATTTTAAAGAAAATTTCTTGATTAAATTGTATTTATTAGAGTGAGAAAAAATTCGATTAATTGTTACACACCTGATTTTTTTCATTAGGTAAATTAAAATAAATTAGACTAGTTGATAATAAATCATTTGTTTTAAGAAAAAAAACCTTTTTACTCAATATTTCAAACGTAAATCTAAAAAGAATGAAAAGTCGTACAAAAGTTTTTTTATTTTTCCCTTCTTAGTAATAATTTCCAATCAACATGAAACTAGGGAAAATGCATCATCCCATAAACTCTTAAATATTTAAACGACAAATTGCCAAGAAAAAACATCAAGCTAAAGCAGTGAATCAAGGTAAATTGGGGCGCCAAACTTTGCCCTCCTTGACAGGGTGGGCAATTTTTTTTTCTCCCCCCTGGCAACACTGTTTCCCCTGGCACACTGTCTCCCTACACAAAACCTTCTCTGTAGGCCCGACCAACAAGCTAATCTTTCATCCTCCTATCAAACTGTTTTGATGAGGGTGGAACAGGAAATACGGAGTAACAACCACCCCAAAAATCCTGGTTTCCCCCCACTCCTCTCCCCCTAAAATAAAGGAATTTGTGACTAGTAAAGTTGATTGAATAGAAAATGTAACAGTGTTAAGAGTAAAATAGCAAATATGGCTGTATTGTCTCGGAGAGTTCGCGTTTTTGTCTGTCAATAATCTTAGGATTTTGTCAATACGGTTTTGATATGATATAAATGTATTTCTACACCACAAAGTGTACTAACCATTTCTTCAGGGAACTTGGTGTCTCAGCGGATACCCATCCAAACAACACGAATATTCAATAACACCGACACTTGTATTACACAACCATTACAAAGAGAACTTTCAGAGACAGTTGATGACTGTAGCTACTTCAGTTTAGCTGTTACCCACGTAGGAAACCTCTTGTTTACTGTCACCGCTCAGGACTGCCATCATCAACAATTTCAAATTGTGCACTTTTACGGACATCCAGTGCAGCTATGTAATTGTAGTTGCAATAAGATCTTTCAAATCACAGTGGATTTCCCTCTCCCAAACATGCAATAAAATTATTTACCATACGTTTCCAATCAACATTGGATTGTCGGAAATGGAAATTTCAGTCAATATCAAATTATCGGTGTGCGAAATTGTTGCATGATGTTTAAAGATAATGTAGATATTATGTTTTTGCAGGAAAATTCATCGAAATTATTGATTGACTCCGTATCCGATATGATTTTCATCTCCCCATATTCGGGAATTTCACCTATTCAATAATCCATTATTTGTAACGTTACATGCATCACCCCATAATATAATCTTTCGAAACAAAACAAAGTATAATTGAAGAAAAGGAAACAAAAATTACTCTAATTTCAAAATTGAATAACTCTGCGTTCATCGGATTTTCCTCCTTGAAAACCATTTTTCATTAAAAAAAAATTTTCTACTATTAGGATTCCTTTAAAAAGAAATATATGGACCAATTTGAAATAAGAAAGTTCGTTTGGAAATCTATTATTTTTGCCGCTTAAAAGAACAAAAAAATATTTAATTGATCACTTATTTGGAATCCATGACAAAAATTAAGTGGAGCTATCGTTTGAATTTTTCTTTCTTTGTTTTACGTAGTTTCCAAGATAAGTGGGTGGTTTGCATGATAACCCCCCCCCCCAATCACGTATTCCATTTCAATTGTATTTGAAAATTTTTCGGGAATTTTTTTTTTATTTAATTTTTTTTTTTTTTAGATTTCAAAACTGGATTCCCTACCTGCTACCTGCTATTTGCTGAGAACCCCCGCCCCCATCCAACGTGTGTATTGTTAAGGGCCACTAAACATTGTGGTAATTTCCACTTTTAAGAATGTCAGTTCTAATCCTATTTACAAGAGTAGCAGGAAGTATTGTACTATACGCTCTTCAATTGTACTCTACAGAAATTTTGTTAGGATTTCTCAGAAATAAACCATAAATCAAGAAATAATAAATTAATAAAAACAGATAGTTGACATTTTTAAAAGTCATATTTCTTTAATTTAAAAATAAATAAATAAAATAAATTTTAATTGAATCGAGAGGAATAGAAAATTAGAAGCAGAAAGAAAATTAATGGAATGGTTATTTGATGTTGATTTAAAGTGAGAAGTGGTTGTTTGGAAGGCTTGTAGCCAGTCAGCCGACCAGGGTGAGAGTGCCTGGAAACGGCAATAAGTGAGACGAGAGTGAGGCGGGCAAACTGGGTGAGCTAGTGGGTAAGTGGGTAGTAACTAAGTTTGGGTTTCAATCCAGGCACAATTAGTGTAATGGGATTGTCTCTCTCTCTCTCTCTCTCTCACCCACTCTCTCCGCTCTCTCTAAGCAACTTCTGAAGAAACATATTCACTCCTTTTACTCAGCTCTCTGTATCCAACATTTTCTCTTCTCCTCCTCCGACGCCTCCTTCTTAACTTTACTATCTTATCTTCTCCACCATTTTCACCAAACATTGAACATTCTGTATTTAACACTATTATTTATCATTTATACCTTGATCTTCCTTTTAGCTATCTCTCTCTCCCTTCAACTTTAATTTACAAATAATGGTCCAAAATAAAAAGAAATTAAACTTTACAATCATATAAAAAAATCTGGTAGAAAAACTCACACCACTTTCTCTCACACCTCTCAATACAATTAAAAAATAAAATGACAAATTTTATTTAAATTTCAAAAAATTTTACTCATATGTCCTCATGTAGAGAGCGCCAATAATATTGGACAAACATATTTGAATAATAACGTCTCACATTCCTCAGAACTACCTAAAATTATTTTTTTTTTCAGAAAAATATTATAAATAAAAGTTGATACGTTTATATCAATACAGCAACCACTCCAAGTTTAAAGAAAATCGTTGTAATCGTTTTCGAGAAAATTCCAAAAACAAAAACTCAAATCCTATTCAGTAAAATCCCTCTTCCCTTTAACCGATTTTCGTCAAATTTGGGTTTCTAGTAAGGCATCTAAAGTATATTAATATTATACAGGTGGAAGAACCGTACATTGTACCGAAGTGGAACTTTAAAGGAAAGCTTAACGCTAATGTTCTTTTAGCACCCGTCAGAGGATCGATCAATTTCCCCGGGAAATGTTTTCAAATACAAGTGATATGTATTTATGTTTGTAGATAGTACTTAAAGTTTAAAGAAAATCGTTGCAGAATATCGCGATAAGCTGAAAAAAAAACATTGAGTAAAGACGCATGTCCGGTTCATGGATTTTGCCAACCAGTTCCGTGTTAGTTGTGGTGGTTATACCTCAACGGAGTACAAGTTTGAGCTTCTTGCGATTTTCGAATTCGGGATATTTTGTTCGCCACACACACAAACAATCATGTCAAATATTTGAGATCCCCTGAACATGGGAAAAAATTGTTTTAGCGAATGCTCCGTATAGCCCCTCCGCAAGAAAACAGTTCGGTAAGTACAATTTGATTTTCCATTTAGAAACTACCAAGAGATTTACGGTTAGCAATGTTTCGATCAAAATCTGTCTCAAGAAAATGTGTCTCTTGATTTTTTTTTTTTTATAGTTTTTCGTAATTTACTCCAAACACCTACTGCACCGAATTTCTTTAAACACTGCATAGCAACATTGATGAACTTTTTTCCTCATATTGAAAATATTTTTCCAGAAAAGTTGAGTTTGAGGGTTTCTGTGATGGCTGCAACCTTCAGTTTTCCATGGCGTAAGGTCCAATAGTGTCTTTAAATTAAGGTCCATTGAATGTATTGCTGGAACTCCGAGACTGAAGTAAATCGTTTAACTGTAAGTGCCACTTAACTGAACAGTTTCCCCAGATTTTCGGGGCTTTTCTTGAACAAGGAAAGGTCCGCTTCCAAATTGACATTTTGCTGTAGTTTAGATTCTCTCACTTCTAAGATTGACGTCATTAAACATTTAGTAAATAAAACATGTTTGCAGGAAATGTATTAAATTGCAATTACAGAAAGTATTTCTTCGATTTTTTTCTATTCAACAGACCTCAATATAGTTACTTTCGGTATAAATGAATTTGAAAATGTGACTCAATCCTTAATCAAAGGAATATTTTGTTAGTTGTTACAAAGATTTCTTCTACCAATGCCCACTGTATTTCAAGTATGGTAAAAAACAAAACAAAAAACAATCCTATATGAAAGTAAATTAAAGTAGGAAATAGAATAATCAGAATGGCAGTGTTGCGTTTACGTGATAATCAACGAGTCATTTTAGATGTTGTAATGTAGGGTATGTACTCCGGCCTACCACCCTTCACAAGAACTGTTGGTTTGTCGCGGTCGGGGGGGGGGAGCAGTTCTCTGTAGTATCTACTGCAGCCCACATACGCGCACTGTATGTCGCCCCCGCGCGCGCACAAACACCCAGGCTAACAATATCAGCCTGGTGTGGGTGAACGTGGTGAGTGTTCCAATCTGACGGGTTTGCGTTAACGCATCATTGGCTACCAATCTGTGTATATATACCAATCAAATATATATATATATATATCTGCTCTGGTACATGGTGATTGTCAGCTCTATGTAGTGGACACAACATACGCCCACACCGACTCTCTGTCTCTCTGGCTCCGCCTACAGTATTCAAATCAAGTTTTTCGCATATATTCCCATACAATCTAGTTTGTATTAAGATTAACTTTTTTATTATAATAATCATTTTCTATATAGTTTTCAGGTTGGTCGGAAATTTTTATCATCTCTCAGTCTAGGGAGAGTATCTGTGAGTGAGAAAGTAGTTGTTGTGGTGAGAGTAATCCGAGAAAGTGTTTTGAGAGTTTTATGGGATTTTAAAGGGAGATAAATAACAAACTGGAGACTAAGTTACTGCACTATATTAATATAATTATAAATATGAAATATAAAAGAAGTCAGAGAGGGAGTGATCAAGAGAGACGTGGCAAGAGCGGTGGTTGTGATCTTAGCTGGTCGGCATGCGAGGATTGTCAGATGGTTATGTGAGCTCATGGGCTCGTGAATGACTTCTATCTGTCAACTGTTGACTTCTCCTTAAGTTATGAACTCCTGGATAAGGGATACTCAAACACCTGATTGGCCGAGCATGGAAGCAGTGACAGTAACCTTACCTTGCAGATTGGAAGGAAACTGTAGATATTGCATGTGAATTATCATCACAAGAGTTTTATACAAGTTTTATTATTATTGCTATGGTGCTCCATTAATATTCAAAGCAACATGACCCTGAAGAAGCTCATTGCAATATGGGTGTTATGTCGGTTTATAGCAAACCATTGACTTGGTTTCAAACCGGAAACTCAAGTGTTTTTCTTTGAGAATGGCCAAAGAAGTATAAAAGATCAATATTATTATTATTATTATTATTATTATTATTATTATTATTATTTTATGTACTTATTTTAACATAGGCACAATAAATTATAGTGTGATCATTTTATATATTAAATCTGACTGATTTATAGATATATATTTTACATCATACAACTTTATATCAAAACTGTCTCCAACACTAGAACCATAGTAGACTGAACGGAGCCAAGTCAGCCACTTGTGACATATCGTCATGATCCTATCCTATAAATTATTCCATAACTAAAACATAATCACAGAACTAATATTCATAGAGTGTGAGGAATATAGAGTACTCCACTCTCTTGTAAATAGACGTATGTGAGAATGTAATTGTGTTTTAATGGATAAATGTATTTATAAGGATGAATGTATTTATAAGGATGAATGCATTTATAAGGATGAATGTATTTATATGGATGCAGGTTCTTCTTATGAGAATGAATGTATTTATAAGGATGCATGTTCTTTTTATAAGGATGAATGTACTCACGGAATAAATGTAAATAATACACGATCAGAATATAGATGATAAGAATGATAAGGAAATATGTCTGACTGTACTGATGATCAATTAGGTTTTGATCTGCCAAACTAATCAAGCAAAATTAAAAGAGTAGAGAAGAATTATATTGAAATAAAAAGGTTAAGATTGTATCTATTTCGTTAGATGATTTTTTTGTTCCAATAATATAGAGTGTTTATTAAAAGGTAAAGTATCTATTTAATATAGTTCAGGTGCAAAGGACCATTGATGTTATGCACCTTTCAAAATACAATAAAAAAAAAACAAAAAACAAAAACAGAACTAATAGAGTATCTAGATATAGAAGGGTTATTTCTGTAATTTGTACTTAATGAGAACAATTTTTCATTTCTTAGAAATATTGTCTATAATTTTATTTGTATTAGTTATTTTTCTATTTTTTTTATTGTGTCCATACCATAATTATCGATTACCAAAATAATTTTTCATCAAAAAAGCATGAAAGCGAGAGCAAAAATAAAACAAATTCTGGAGTTGAATCCTCCTCTGGTGTTGATTTGGTCTCTCCACACAATTAACAAATTTTTTTAATTTGTTTTGGGGGTTTGACAGAAGAGAAAATTTAGGTTGAGTTAAAGTTAGATTTTCTGAACACTGTTTATATTGAATGGGCAAGAACTTTACACTGCACTGAGAGTAAGGTAGCCTGAGAAGAGAGCGACAGACAGCCTGGTAGAGTGACATTGTCATATCAATAGTCGTTAAGTGTTGATGGTTGTTCGAATGAGTTTGATTGAGATTGAATTGGCTAGTTTTAAGCGGGCGGCTGGACTATCCCCTACTCTTTTTAACTTCCAAAGCCCAGATATGCTCCTTAGATTGCCCCCCTCGGAGAGCTTGAGTTAGGGAGACAGGATAGTTATGACCATTATAAAAGTATATGGTTAGAGGAACTGGACAATAAATTGGAAATAAAAAAGTTAGGAGTAAGCGATTAAAGGATGTAATGACATTCGAATTGAAGAAAGAGATACTTTACTGACATGGTTACTAATTTGATGGAGGAGTTTGACAGGAACGGCATATCTAAGAGGAATTTGATGGTGATGGTGATGTTGGAAATGAAACTCACTACCGCACTTACACTCACAGTATTTGCGATAACTAAGTCAGGACTTAGTGTAAAGAGAAGATTTTAAGATTGTCCAACGATAGCATCAGCAAGCAGAAGAATTCTGTCAAGCGTCCCAAATTGTGAGGCTCCGTGGAGGGTGGAGAGCTCTGGAGATGAATTTTTAATTTTATTTATTATATTTTAACTTTAAATTCGTCAGCCGGGGGTCCCTTAGAGGAGGGGGGCCACCGGTGGTGGGGGTAATTCCTCTGTACATCCAGAGTCGGGTGACCAGGGCCTGGATGCACTAATGGGTGGGAATCTGGAAAAATATCCAGAAGCAGGGAAGGCTTGCTTCTGGAGGAAAACATGTCAGAAGGAGCCGCGGAGGACTTGTCCCCCTGCGGCGATTTCTGAAGCGTGGTCAAAGGAAAAAGAAGAGATATGTAAGGCAGGTATTTTTATTTTTATTTATTTATTTATTTTTATTATTTATTTATTTATATTTATTGATTTATTTATTTATGTTTATTATTTATTTATTTATATTTATTTAATTATTTATTTATTTTATTATTATTTATTTATTTATTTTTGTTCCTGCCTGCTCTCAAGTATGTCAGAAGTTCCATTCTTACATTAGTTGACATCATTATGATTGACAGGACAGAAATGGTTCAGGTTAACTTGCAGCATAGCAAAGATGCCACGGCTAATTTGTGCCGCTCTATTGCTGGGTTGCATACATATTTTACACTTATCCAAGAACCCTATGCTTATAAAGGATTGGTTCGAGGTTTGAGTGCGGTCAATGGCAGGCTGTTTGTTGCGGATGGCGGGGTCTCTCCTAGAGCATGTATTTGCGCTAGTAGAGATGTCGGCGCCGTTCTGCTCTGACAGTTTTGCTCTAGGGATCTGGTGGCGGTGAAGGTTGTTCTGGGGATTGGTGGCCGATGTCTTGATATGGTGGTGGCCTCGGCCTATTTCCCCTATGATCATCCCTCTCCTCTCCGCAGGAATTAGTAGATTTGGTACGGTTTACGAGTCCAGCAACACACCTATAATTATAGGTTGTGATGCAAATGCACATCATGTTGTCTGGGGCAGCAGTGACATCAATACTAGGGATCGTGCGGTCATGGATTTCGTGATGGGTACTGAGCTGGATCTTGTGAATAGGGGTTCTGAACCCACTTTTGTAACTAGGATTAGAAGACAAGTTATTGACATTACTCTTGCTTCTAGGAATATTAGTAACTGATTAGAGATTGGAGGGTAAGTTCAGAAGCTTCTATTTCTGATCACAGGATTATTAGGTTTAGTCTGGGGATTGATCCAATCACCATGGCTACCTATAGGAACCCCAGAAGAGCGGATTGGAATTCTTATTCTAGACTTCTAGGAGATGGAATTATTTTCCAGTCAAGTGCTCTTGGTGATATTGCTGCATTGGAAAGAGAGGCTGGTATTCTACATGAACACATTAAGTCTTCATTCGAAGAGACCTGTCCTCCCAAGTTGGTTAGTGGTAGTAGGAACCCCTGGAGGTCATCTTCGTTAGAAAAGTTAAGAAGACAAGTTAGGGGCTCTTACAGGAAGGCTGTCCTAACCGATTCTTCGGAATCATGGGATAGTTACAATAGTCTTAAAAAAGCATATAAATATGCTTTAAGGAAAGCTAAGAGAAACTCTAGGAGATCGTTTTGCGAGGGTCTAAATTCGACTCAAGAGACATCTAGGCTGATACGGATTCTTGGTAAGGATAAGGATTGTCAGTTGGGTACTTTAAGATATCCTGACGGTTCCTTTACAGGAGGAGAAATGGAGACATTACAGCTCTTGCTTAATACCTATTTCCCGGATAACATAAACATAAACAGCACTGCTTCGCCTGCGGTTGGTGGAAGGAAGCTAGAACCTAGTGACTTGGCTACCCTGGAGGAGGTAGTTACTATGGAGAGTGGTTTGGGCAGTGCAAAGTTTCTCACCATTTAGTCCTTGGTCCTGTAGGAGTTTATCCCTATCAGCTACAAAATGGTGGAGAAGTACTGATGAAGATGTTGATAAGGATTTTTAAAGGTTGTTTAATGTTTGGTTATGTGCCAACATTTTGGAGGGAAGTTAGGTCTTTATTCCTAAACCAGGAAGAAGTGATACTCTGACCCTAAGGCATTTAGAACTATAAGTCTTATGTCTTTCCTTCTAAAAACTTTGGAAAGGTTGGTGGATGGGTATATTACTGATGGTCCTTTGAAGGATCATCCACTCCATCCAAACCAACATGCTTGTACAGTAGGAAAATCGACATGGACTACTGTTTAGAATGGTCGGTAGGATAGAATGTGCTCTAGAGACAAAGGAATATGCTTTAGGGTGCTTCTTTGATGTTGAGTGGCATTTGACAGAGTATCGTTTGATAATCTTGAAGATTCCCTAGGTCGAAAAGGTATACAACCAGTTTTAATTAACTAGATAGGTATTTATTTAAGGAGTAGAGTTATACAGGCTTCTATAGGTATACACATTGTGGTTGTGGAAGCGGGGAGAGGGTGTCCTCAAGGTGGTTCTCTCTCACCAAAGCTATGGTGTGCTGTATGGATGAACTGTTAACCAGGATGAATTCATCGGGATTCTATGTACACGCATATGCCGATGATGGTGTTATTTTATTGATGGGACGATGGCTGACTAATATCTCAGACTTAATGCAAAGTGCCCTCAACATGGTATATGATTGGACTCAGGATAAGGGTCTTTCAATTAATCCCAGTAAGACCCAGGTGATTTTATTTACTAATAGGAGGAAGATCGTAGGATTAAAACCTCCTAGGTTATTAGGAACTTCTGTTCAGATTTGCAAATCGGTGAAGTTTCTTGGGGTGGTTCTTGACAGTAAATTAAATTGGTCGGAACATGTTAAGGCACAGCATCAAAAGGCAATTATTTCCTTTTGGCAATGTCGAAGAATCGTAGGTAAAAATTGGGGGATTACTCCTAAGATGATGTTTTGGATTTATGGTATGGTTATTAAACCTAGGTTGTTGTATGCGGCTATGGTGTGTTGGCGTCGATTGAGATAAGATCCGCTAGATTGCTGCTTGAGGATATTCAACGCTTGGCTTGTCTGGTGGTGATCGGTGCGATGCGGACCACACCTACAGCTGCAATGGAGACTTTATTAGGAATTCCACCGCTCTTTGTAGAGATGAAAACTGTGGCAATGAAAGCCTATTATAGAATTAAACAGGCAGGTTTTCGGCAGGGTAAGCGATATGGTCACTCTACCATTCATCGCGAGATGCTTTTGAAGGTTCCTGTTACAGGTTTTCCCTCTGATAGAATGTTGTAGACTTTTGTCTTTGGTCATTCCTACAGGGTTAGGTTGCCTTCTAGGAAAGATTGGTTAACCCTGGGTCCGTCTGGGGTGATTCCTGAGAATTACTTTCGGTGTTACACGGACGGTTCCAGAATGGATGGTAGGTCTGGAGCTGCAGTCTCTTTGAGACCGGAGATCATTTGACAGTATCTTTTGGTGAATAGACCACGGTCTTCCAGACTGAGGTTTATGCTATTCTTTGTTGTGTTTTGGATGAGAGGGTACGTAACACTAACTTAAAGGTGTTTGTATCTGCTCGGACAGCCAGGCTGCGCAGAAGGCGCTGAGTTCATGTGTCTTCACTTCCAGGTTGGTGTTAGAATGTTCTAAAAGACTGGAAGAGCTTTTTCTCTGAAGGATGTGCTTCTAGTCTGGGTGCCAGGTCACATGGGAATTTTTGGGAATGAGGAGGTGGATAGGTTTGCCAAATTAGGCGCCTCTCTTCCTTTCATTGCTCCCAAGCCTGCTGTTGGCGTGTCTTCTGGCACGTGTCTGTCAGGCTTCCATACATGGACAGCTTCACAGCATTCATCCTTATGGATGAGCTCAGTTGGTTTTCGGCAGTCCAAAATGCTCATCGGGGGTCCGGACAAGGCCATTAGTAAGACGTATTGCGTTGTGTTTTTCAGGGAGCGCTTCAGGCATCTGGTTGGATCTCACTTCCGGTTAATTAATTTTCTTCAAATTTGAAATTCTATCAATGATTCTAATGTGTATTAATACTATATAGGTGGTAAAAACCATATATTTTATTGAAGTAGTACTTTAGAATTTAAAGGAAAGCTTAACGCTACTGTTTCCACAGACCTTCCAAAAAATCAATATTCCCGAGAAAATGTTACAAATAGAAGGATTAATATTTTATGTATATAGATAGAATTTACGAAGTTTTAGAAAATCGTTGAAGCCACATTGGAGAGAATAGCGAAAAACTGAAAGAAAAAAGAATTTTGGGAAAATCGCACTTCCGTCGATGGATTCTGTCCAAAACTTTTGTGTCAGTTGCGACGGTAATGCCTAAACGGTTACCCAGTTTGAGCTTACTCTTTTGAGATATGAATGACACAAACATACACACATACCATGCCATTCACTAAAAACATTATTTTATACTCAGGGGAGCTGAAATCATGTACTTCCGGTGAAAAGTCAATGTTGAAAATTTAACATCATCGCAATACTTCCTCTTACTAGGAGTAAAAAAAAAAAAAAAAAGCAAAACCTGAGGAACGAAATCGGTTTAATGGTTTGATTTATATTGGCTGCCTATGAGTAATACAGATTGATGGCGCAATTTATTGATGGCTGTAATAGTTTTATCAGATAAAAATCCCTTTTTTTTATTTTCTCTTACTGCTGTGTATATGGAGGAAGTGTAGTGATTGTTCAAGTTTTAGATTTTGTGTTTTCACCGGAAGTATGTTTTCACGTCTGAAAGAAAAGTGTCTTTAGCTAATGATGATCTGTGTGTGTGTGTGTGTGTGTGTGTGTGTGTGTGTGTGTATAGGTTCTGCAAAATATCTCAAAAACAAAACAATCCCAGGAAGACCGAACTTGGTACTCATACTGTTTATGTACCACATATGCCAGTAAGGTTTTCGTCAAAATCCAACAACCGGAAGTGTGACTTTACTGAAAGTTGTTAATTTTCAGTTTTTCGAGATTTCCTCGAAAATGGCTCCATCGATTTAAATTTGTATATACTATCTATATACATAAATACCAATCACTTCTATTTGAAACATTTCTCCGGGAAAATTTATTGATTTTGGTTAGTTTTGCGGAATTTGTGGCGGATTTCAAATGTTAATAAAAATGGGTTGATTCAGTGTATTGGCGCCCCCTTTTGAATTGTAATGTAATCACTTGTGTACGTGCCTGGGTAGATATTTGTCTCCCACACGCTCTTTATACTTATGTTAGGTCAAATGAATAAAAGTTGTATTTTACAAATAATTGCATTAACAATTGTAAGAGTCGTGTGTTTATTTATTTATTTTATTGAACAAATATAATAATGAAGGAAAGGGAATAGCTATAAGTGGTTAGCGTGGAGGACCCGGGTTCTAGTCCAGTTGTGCTAACCGGGTTCTAGTCCAGAAGGCTCCGGTCGCCAATGACCATCGATGTTGGCGCGTCCCAAAATAAAAATAAAAAATTAAAAAATATTAATAAAGAAAAATATAGTAAAAACAGTAATATTTAAAAAATGTAGTATATTTATACCAGATTTTTTTATTTTATGAAAACCACCAATTAAATGATGCTGCTCAGCCAACAACAACATGCAAAACTATTTTTCTCTTTGTTTCTTCTCTTTTCCGTTTTGACTTCTACGTATTTAATCATTAAATGGAAACACAGAGCCACTAACACATTCTCTTCAGCAAGCAACAGCAATCCGTTCATCCTCTCCATTGCAAACTATTACTTGGGGTAAGAAGAGTGGGAGAGCTGACAATGTTCGTGGAAGTGATAAACGCAAATTACCATCCACATTGTGTACACTTGGTGAAAGTATGGGTGCGGGAATGGTTGTAGGAAGGACCAGGAAGAGTGAGTAGAAGAAGTGGAGGAGAGAAGCCGGTTGTGTTGGTTTTAGAGTTGGGCTGGAAGATAGAGAGAGATCCAGGGCTTCCAGATGGGTGTATCTACAGACCGGAGGTGCTGGCTGGTGGGTTATGTACACCCTTCCAACACTTGCCCCGGCACAACTTGCTAATCGATACCGTACTTCTCTCTCTCTCTTCCTAGTATGTAATACCCGCCCTTTTTACTACTAACACATGAACACCAAGATATTGGTAAAACCACAGACACTCAGTTCACTGTAACCCACCATTGCGGCAGTGGTTTTTTTCCTTCCGCCAAGGTCTCCCCCCCATACTCTTTACACCCTTACTTGTCTGAAAGCTCCCGTGGGTTTTTCTTCATGAGAATTAACAAGAAATGGGAAAAAAAAAATAGAACGTTAAAATACATTACAATGGCTTCAATGCAAACACGATTATATTTCACCTCGCCCATCCAGCGAGATTTTAATTATAATTTTAATTAATTTAAGTATTAATTTATATAATAATATAAAAAAAATTTGGTTTGAAACATTCATACGACTTTCTCTTTGCAATTATTGCAGTTCTAATTAATGCATTTTCTTCTAAATTGCAACGTTTATAACACTTAGTTGGGCAGACAATTATAAAATGGGAATATACATGTTTATTGGCTAAATTTGGCGCGTTAGTGCAGAGCATTTAGTAAGAACAGTTTTGAATTTAAGCCTAACCCACTGATCCTCGAGATCTGTGGGTTAGGCTTGATTTTCCGGTCGGAAAATCGGTTGGAGCAGTATTCGAGGCAATTAAAAATAAATGCAAAAACTAGTTTTATAAAAGATGCACTTCTGTTTAACAGAAATATACTTTAAATTATGTTCGGCTTGAACTATACTTTTGCTTCTTAAAGGGAAGAAGTTCTTCGATGTGGCAGACCAGACCCTGGAGAGGCTGAGGAGATCTGGTCTCGAGGCTTTCCTCGGATGTATCTCGTCAAGTTCCGGGTGGTTACCAAGCCCAGGGACGATGGACAGGAAGGCGACGGACCCCACGAATCGATGGAGGAAACTTCAAGTAAACCTTCATCACAGTAGGTGGGCATCGGCGGCCATCTGAAAATAATAAGGAGTCAAAACTGACTTTTTCAAGCAATCAAAAACTAAAATTCAAGCAATCTGAAATTAACTTTCTAGAGCATAAAAGAAGCAGTCAAGAAGTCTGAAACAATCTGTAGATGCTGTATTCGAGAGCATGATCAAGGATTCTTGAAGAGCAACAAATTTCAAGAAATTTTTCACAACTCTCTGTAAAAAATCTGGTGTAAAACAACTTACATGACTTTCTCTGGCAAATTTTCTTGAA
This sequence comes from Triatoma infestans, assembly GCA_011037195.1. Taxonomy (NCBI): domain Eukaryota; kingdom Metazoa; phylum Arthropoda; class Insecta; order Hemiptera; family Reduviidae; genus Triatoma; species Triatoma infestans. The sequence continues at coordinate 83,540 of JAAEAF010002954.1, forward strand.
AATTACAGTTTACAAACGTTTAGTTTAGGCTTGCCATAAAAAAGTGGTAGAAATTCTCATGTATACCGTGTGTAACGTGGTTTGGCAGCCTCTCTATCTAACCAATAAAGCTTGTAATGACCGTTTAAATTTTAACCCAGCTGACATATCTACCAGAATACACTAAAATAGTTTTTCCGAGTTTCAATTAATGTGATATCTGTTTAAAGAAAATCAATGCAGAAGTTTACGAGGAAGATTCAAAAATTCAAAAATGTATTCTGTACATTGCCCTTCCGATTAACCGATTTTCTTCAACTTTATTATTCTAGCAATGCTTCTATATGATTTCAATATTATACAGGTGCTACAATCATACATTATACTTTAGAGCAGTGGTTCCCAAAGTGGTCCCTACGGACCCCCAGGGGTCCCCCCGGTATCATTCAGGGGGTCCGTGGAAAATTAAAATTGATTTGGGGGTCCCTGAACAACGTCATGGTGTCCGCGCAAGGTTTAATATAAAATAATAAAATTGTGATCCATTTTTATTATTATTGAAATTAGCAGTATTGTACAACTCGGTAGGAAGATACCGAGGCTTTCTGGCATACTTAAAACAAGCTGTACCGAATGTATTTTCAGTACATTGTGTCATTTATCGACATCATTTAGTCGCAAAAAATCTTAGTGAACGTTTGCATGGATCACTAGATTATGTCATTAGAGCAGTTAATAAAATCAAAAGGAATGCCTTCAATGAGAGATTATTTGCTCAACTTTGTTTGGAAAATGACGAAGACTATAATCGTTTACTACTTCACACAGAAGTACGTTGGTTATCTAAAAGTGCATGTTTGAATCGATTTTATGCGCTCTTTGATTCAGTGTTGGAATTCCTGGAAAGCAAAGACAATGATTTGCGACACAATTTAATTAACTCAACAAGTGACATAGCCTATATGACTGATTTATTTGCCAAATTTAACGAAACTAATTTGAAACTACAAGGTGACCAATTAAATTTAATCAAAACTAAAAGCGTAATATCTGCGTTTGTTGCAAAACTTTTCTGTACAAACAAAACTTGGGAAGAGGAGAATGTTCTCAGTTTCCAAATCTTTCGAAATTGCAAAATAGAGATGAAGATTTGCTTGCTTACTGTCAACACTTAACGGCTCTTCATGCAGACCTGAACCAAAGATTTGAGGATATTCTTCACATGGATATTCCCGACTGGGTGTTGAACCCTTTTGCGCGTGGACAAACTCAGATCCCAAACACAGATGAATCCATACTAATACAGGAGCAGCTTATTGAAATATCCACAAATGAAGAACTTAAACCAATGTTTGAACAAGGATACCACAAATTCTATATACAAAAACAGATCCCAATTTTATATCCTGCATTATGGGTTATTGTACAGAAGTTGTTGACTGCTTCCCCGTCTTCCTATTTGGTAGAACGTAGATTCAGTGCTGTTATGAACCTCATCACAAAAAAAAGAAACCGACTAGAAATTAGTGCTCGCGGGGATTTGCGGTTGCTACTCACAAACATTGAGCCGGACATAAATACTCTCATAACATCTCATCACGTTCATCCAAGTCATTAATTTTTTTTTATTTTAAACATAGTTATAATTTCAATAAATACTTCTGCAACAAAATGTTTTTTTAAATTTGTAATTTTTATACTATGCATTTATGTAGCTTTTTCACTTCAAGGAGGGAGGGCAAGTTTTGACTATATAAAATGGTCTATGGGTCAAAAAAGTTTGGGAACCACTGCTTTAGAGGAAAGCTTAACTGAAATATTGCAAATAAAAGTGATATGCAACACTTTTAGTGAATAGATAGTACAAAAATTTAAAGTACATTGTTGCAACTGGTTTTGAGAAAATCGCAAAAACTGAATAAAAAAACACATTTAGTAAAGTCCCACTGATGATGGATTTTGACTGTGATAGAATCTAAAGGAAACACCAAGTTTGGGCTTCTTCCTGCGATGTTCCGTCTTTGAAGTATTTTGTTCATGGAAGGGAAAAGCTAAGTGGTTAGTGTACTGGAACCCCCACCCGGAGGACCCGGGTTCGAGTCCAGCTGTGCTATCCTTAGATTTTTTCTTCCTAGGAGCTGTGTCCGGTGGCGGACAGTGGTATCTGCAATGAAAGAACACTGTCCGGAGGCCGGCAGTGCACGAGAAGGCTCAGGGCGCCAATGACCATAGATGTTGACGCGCCTTAAATTTAAAAAAATAAAAAAGTTATTTTGTTCACATACACTGACTAATCGTTAAAAAAATTTTTTTCACATTCAGGGGACCCCAAAAACATGTTCTTCCGGGAAAACTCCTGAATTTCAAAAATTCGACACGCTCGCAATACTTTCTCTTATTGGAGCTTATTGGAAGTAAGAGAAACTTGAAAACCTTTTCATAGGCCAGAGAGTTCTCTTCAGGTTAGAGTTCTAACCAGCTAAATGATCGTTAGAACAAGAATTCAACAAGAGTTAGCAAGAGTTCTAACTAGCTAACTCACTACTATCATCGCTCTTGCTTTAGGTACTCTCAGCTCTTTTCTTTTCACTCTTTCTTTTCTCCAGTTTTGTAAAATATAAATTATGAGTTACAAATGTCAGTAATGTGTATGTATTCATTTTTAACATCATCATTCACGATTTCCTGTCACTATTATATTAGGTGGGATATACCCGCAAGAATGGCAAAAATGGCTCCTCTTCCAGGAATCCAAAATAATTGGATAAAACTATTACAACTTAAAATGTGATAAAATTTATCATTTGGATTTAGAGATCCATAACCTTGACGTATTATACATTTTAAATTTAGTTTCGAAAGAGGTTAAAGATCCTAGAGGTTTGTACGATTTTTAGTATTTGATTAAGTAAAACATCGCAACAAAACAGATGATTGGTTGGAATCTATGATATAATACATTCTGATTGGCTGATCACATTTCTTGTGTGTGAAAATATTCAATATGGAGGTTTAGTAGTCTTGAACTAGGATAGTAAAAAAATAAATAAAAATACCAGAGATAAGCCGACGAATTGACCTCTCGACTTGACTGAAATTTAATAAAAACTTTCTAATGTACAGAAATATGTCAAATTTAAATTATACATATATATATAATATACAGGTGGATCTCTCTAAAGTTACATTAATAAAACTCTAATATTTTTTTTTCATTCTTTATTATTTATTAAATGCCCAAAGTGAAAGTTGATTCCGTTAGAATATTCAAATGTAGTTGAACACGGCTTTATTGAAGTTTAGTTTCAAAACTATCGTCCAATATAATAAATGTAAATGGAACCTTGACATGTCTTTAGTAAATCATATAGATATGGTGTCGCCATCTAGCAACACAAATAATTAATATAACATTATTAAAATTTTTAGGCCAAGGTAATCGATTTATTTTTTTCAACTTTATCTTGATATATAAATATTTTCTTGTAAGAGATTCATCTGGATGGCACTGTTTCTAGTTATTCTCTTCCGCATTCGTTTCGTAAATATTGCATTAAAAAGGAGGACATAAAACTTTTATCCAACTTCCTGTTTAACATCCTTAAATTTAATTTGTTCAAAAATTTTCTATTAAAAACAGAAAGAGACAGTAAAAGATATGCTGTGGAAACTTTCTCCTTTTGCGATTAATATAAATTTTCTTTAAAGTTATAATTAAAGCTATAATTTTCACTTAAAAGTTAGTTGCTCCAGTAATGTTGCACTTGTGAGGTAAATTAGGGCAGCTTGCAAGAGAATTGATTTCATTATACTCCAGAAAACAGTGATCCATCAAACCCAAATAACATTTGAATATCTAATGTCCTGGAATCCCTCCAGTATTAGTGATTCCACAAAAATGATACAAAACAAAAAGTGATAGTTGAATATGTGGTTGGAATAAAAATTGTTAATAATATGAGGGATTTGAGGATTCCTCAGGACAGTCCTGGAGCTTAGTATTGTTTTGAAATCCCTACTATTAACTAAACCGGCGGATAAGACAGGTTCTCATAAAAATCCTGAACGGCAATGTTTGTATGTTGTTCGTTACCCAAGTTAATCTCTACATGAGGCAGCCTTGAATATACGAGTACATACTATTAGATACTACTGAAAAAGATTCCTTTGCCTTAATCCGTGACACAGTTTTTTTTTTCTTTTTTTTGGCATCAATATGTTATCATTCAACCATAAATGTTTATATGCTATAAAGGTGACTGCTTAAATCCTCAGGCATTTTATTCCAGAATCTATCCTGCTACATCCATACAAATAAATACAAACACGCCATTAAATACATTCGTACACCAATCTACGAACATAACACGACTCAATCATACTAACTATCAGACTAACATTCATATACAGGTAGATTGCTAGATATTTGTCTCACCCCTGTATACTATTATAGGGATGAGAAAAATGTCAGTCATCCACGTAGAATCAACGTAATGCATAAACCTAAAAATATGGCAACGCGTTGCAAAAAAAAAAATATTTTCCATTGCAGTTTTATGGCTGTTACTACAATCGGACGGGGAATAAATTATATTATGTTATCAATCAAATTAACAACTTTAAATTGCAAAAAAACAGTTAATGAACTTTTTCATCTTTTTTTTTAATGATACAGTTATTATTTGATCAACAACTGTTTGATGTTCGCCGCCCTTAAATATAACCAAAGAATAGAAGGTTATTAAATTATATTAAAAAAAAAAAAAATAATGACGACACAACAAGATACTGTTGTAGCTCACAACTCTCTATTGTTGCGCACAAAGCAAGTAGCAAGGGTGGAAGGGGAGTTATAACGGTGCTGTAAAAGTTAAAATTCTTAAAGCTTTTATATACAGTTTATATAATTAATGAAGGTTTTCTGGAGAGTGGGTTTGAAGGGGAGGGGGAGGACTTCCTCCATGACTGTCAGCTGGGAACAGTTTCATAATGTTCAAAAGGATTATAATTAGTTTTCTAAAGCATCCTTTCTTTGATGGATTGTGTTTTCACTTCAGGCTTCAGTCTTGGTCACCAGTATTTTCTTCCGATTAATTTTATTACATTCACTTAACTTGTTCACTGTGTATCAAAGTTGAGCTTGAAGAAAGTTGTTGAAAGTAACTTTATATAAAGTTGGCGCTCTAGGGCAAAGTAATCAGCTCCTTCAGAATTCCTGCAAAATTATTTCACAATCCCTCCTAAAAAATAAAAAGGTTCAAATGAAAGTAATAGGCATATATCTGATTAGTAAGTATGCGAAGTTTAGAGAAAACCGTTGGAACCATTGTCGTGAAAATCGTGAAAAACTGAAACAAAAAATTCATCCAAATTAGCACTTCCGATTGTGGATATTGCCCGAATCCTTTGAGTCAGATGTGGTGGCACCAAGCTTGAGCTTCTTATGATTTTTTACGTTATTGAGTTATTTTGTTAAAATACACGCATTTTTTCATACTTTTCTAATGTTGGTGTATTATTATTATTATTATTATTATTATTAGCCATTTATTGCTGTTTGTTACAATTACATTAATGAACAATTAATTCTTTTTACAAAAAAAACTGCAATTCAGCAAAAATTGCTGGGGCACCTTTTATGGTATAGAGTTCAGTTAGTACTTACATTCAGTATATTCCAGTTAGTACATTTATAGAGTTTCTTCTATAATCATTTTAATCAAAAGAAAACTTGCTTACTTATATATAAACAACTAAATAAATTTCTTCGTTATTAACGAACCTTTTATACGATTTTTTAAAACTATTCCTCTCCTATTTATTAAATTTATTAAGTTCTTGTCTTTAAAATGATACTTCTAATATAACAAAAATGATATATAATAAATCAATTAAAATAATCAAAATAAATAGTAAACAATAATGCTGTTATTCAAAATATTAATTACTGATATTAATATTAATTACTGAAATAATTATACTGATAACATTATAGCAAATTAACCGGATCTCCCTCTCTTATCCAGAACAATAAAATACATAAATATGTTGTATCTTTATAATTACATCTCGCGCTGTTAATCTCCACTTCTTAATTTTCACTCTAAACCCAGGTAAACTCTTTGTAAGCTTTCTTCATTCTTATCCACTCTTTTCTGTCCCATGTACATCGCTACCAGGCTGCTCCTCCACATGCGGTCCTCCTATGCATCCATTTACATAAAAAATCTTATCATCTTGTAATTGAATACACTGTTCCCTGTCCCTTCTCACCTCTCCTAATCCTACTATATCCCACTCAATATTTTCTGTCATTCAATATTTCTTCCAATCTATTATTCTCCCTCAGCGATCTGCAGTTATAAGTAACAATATACAATATCTCATGTATATCCTCCTTCCTTTTCCTATTTTTAGTAGTATCGCTTTTACATCCATCGACATTATTTAATTGCTATAACTGTTTTTGTTCATTGTCGGAGTTGTTGTTCTCTGATTTAGTTTCAGCAATCTGTGCATTTAGTATTTTAGTTGTTAAATTAATTCCTTCCTCACCTACCAACTTCTTTAGTATTTCTTCTGTAGTTCCTCTTGAATTAATTACATACAACTTCTGGTCTTCTTCCAATTTAAAAATTTCATTCTGTATTGCAATTTTGTTTTCTCCCACATTTATTTTTAAATTTTTCTTCATTCCAATAAGCTCTTGCTTTAAAATTAGTAATTTATTTCTTTTTTCGCGTGTCTCTTGACATATATCTCTTTCAATAAAAATTCTCGTGCCTTTTAGTTTATTGGCATTCTTTATTATATCTTTGCTTATAGCATTATTGTTGTATTTCGCTAAAATGGTTGTTATCCCCGTCTCTTTGTGTGTTTTCAAAATTTTAGTGAATTCAGCATTACCTTGCTGATCTAAATCGAATTTTTCTTTAACAAAATTGTTTAACTGTTCTACCTAACTAATTTTTGCATCAATCTTTATACCTTTAAATATCAAGTTATTTCTCCTATTTAAATTCTCTATTTGTTCTATTTTTTTGGACATAACCTGTTCTTTATTTTCTAGGTTTTTAATGTGTAATTTTAAGCTTCTATTTTCGTTTTCTAATTTCTCCATATTTTTAGTAATTGTTTCTAGGTCATTCTTTGTAACTAAATTTTTTGAATCTAATAGATTACCAAAAAGGGCCATTAGAGTTGGAAAGGGACATTTTTCCAACTGGTAAGTTCATCTTGCCCTCTTTAATATTGTATATTTGTTTATCCAATTATTTTAATTTTATTTTACTTGTTTAATTACTTTAAAATTAGTACAAAGTACACAAAGTAAACAAATGCAAGGGGAATTAATCAATGGAAGTCAACTTGTTATTGAGCAGACACTATTTTACCTGTCTACATATGTATTTGGATGTTTATTTACCTTCTATAGGTTAATCCTCTATTCATAATAAAAGCTCATATATAAACACCAACCATCACATAGACACACCTACCCACACCTATAGACGAACTGATTCTCCCCACTACACAGAATGTTGTTATTAAGGCTTTTAAAAAATAATTATTCTAATAATTACAAATATCTCTAATCCTTGTATAAATTTTCTTTAAAATTATCACACTTACAGATTTCTACTTACTACACAATTTGTCCAATTTTTATAATTTAATTCCATTTTTAACCATCAAAAAAAACAACAGAACACAGACACGATGTTTACTCTATCACACTCTGAACTCTGATGGTGTATATATGTGTGAAAAAAATATTCAAATAAAATGTCTTAGAAACTTACTTGAAGAGAAAATCAATCCAAAAACACCTCTCGAAGCACCCCAACAACTAGATGGTACTGTATACGACTTTACAACTGTAATACAACAAAGCGTAAGAAAGCAACGTCCAACTGCACAAATATACGAACGAACCTTTACATCTTTCACTTCCTCCCAACGCATTTATATCCACTCAAGTCAAACTGATCATTACGAATTTCCCCAAGAAAAAAAGCACCGGTTACGATCTAATTGTAGCTCAAATCCTTCACTACTACCTAAGAAAGCATTAATTTTCCTTACTATTATGTACAACTCTATACTAAGAACTACCTACTATCCTATACTCTGGAAATTCTCTACAATTAGAAGCATATCAAAACCAAAGAAACCAACTCATCAGTCTTCTTCCTACCATCCCATTAACCTCCTTCCCTCCTAGGAAAAATATTTGAAAGACTCCTTCTACCTCGCCTTTTAAAATTATTGAATCCTGAAGATAATACCAAACTATCAATTCGGTTCCCGCTGCTGTCACTCCACAATCCAGCAAGCCCATTGTGAAAGTAGACACCATAGCTACTTCGGTTGAACTAAAAGAGTTTTGTGCCGGAGAATTCTTAGATATCTTTCAAGCTTTCGACAGAGTGTGGCATGAAGGATTGCTGTGCAAAATCAAACGCTGACCAACCACTACTTACTATCTCATTCTTAACTCCTATCTAATCGACCGTTTTACTCTCTACACACCTGACTCAGCTTCACATTCCAATACCTCTATTTACCTTCCCTGACGACACTGCAATCCTTTCCACGCATACTGATCCTATCTAGCAGTGTGCCCTCTACAGAATGCCTGAATTTTTTGGAATCCTGGCCTCAAAAATGGCGAATAAAAATCAACTCACAGAAATCAAAGTGCATAGTCTTTGCACTAAAACGAAAAACTTTTGCTCCTGTCTACTTATATAGCTCACCTATTTCCTCAGCAGACCATGTGCGGTACCTTGGACTCTACCTGGACAAGTGACTTACTTGGATTCCCCACAGAAGCCTTAAACGCATTGAACTGAATAATAGATACAAGACTTACGGGCTAAAAACTTTACGGAATTGCAAAACGATCCAACTTTAACAAAATACAGACCCTACAACTAAGGTCCTCCGCCAAATCGTAAACGCACCCTTGCTTGTAACCATCAACCTTGCCAGATATCAAAATTCCATTCGTTTCCAAACTTGCCGAAACTCATTACAATAGCTTCCTATCAAAAACTCCTATTTTTCATCCTAACCCTTTAGCCGTAAATTTATCTTCAACGAGGGGCGGGTGTTGGTGTAGGCCCGCCTGAAAAAATAGGCATTACTTTTTTTTTTATCTTCAACGACATTTCCTTCTAATCCTCACAGAAGGCTGAGATGCCGCTGGCCAGGTGATCAATCAACAACTATCACGCCATTGGTATATTTGTTCATACATCACATTTACTTGTTGTTCCTTATAGAACAATTGTAAATATTCAATAAAATAGTTATAAAAAAAAATAATCAGGTAGCTCAAACTTGATATTCCTTTACGAAGGTTTCGGTCAAAAACCACCAACCTGAAATACAACGTAATTGAAAGTTTGTTTTCTCGCAAGATTCTAGAAAAATGGTTCCAATGATTTTCTTTAAATTCGTATACTTTCTGCACAAATTAATGCCCATCACTGTTATTAGACATTTTTTCCGGGAGTTTAGGGTTTTCTATGGAATCTATTAGTTAGCCTTAAATTTAAACTGTCGTTTAAGATTTAGTCAGGGGTCGGTCAGTTAGTCACATTCAGCAGTTCGTGTTTATATATATATTACTAACGCCAACTGAATGTTTAGCAATAATTCCAAGTTTGAAGGTTATTTGTCAATTGACAAATAACTGCTTTAGAACAAACATCCACGAACGAGCGAGAATACTGTGACTCGTACATGACTGCCAACCCGTGATTGAAGGTTCAAGGTAATTCCTAGAATTGCATAAATATCTTTTATGTTGCAATAATCATCATAATTCGGGCTGAAAATTTTTCAGCACTGATTGAAGCCATGATGAGAACATACAGGAAACACAGCTGCCAAAAGGATCTTGTTTTAAAGTAATATAAAATATATTTCCGTTTTAGTAACACCGCTCAAGATGGCATTGGCCCGGCACCTTCATTTTACAGTAGCTGTAGTAACACGCTAGCAGATTATGTGGGTAATTGACCGTTAAGATAGTTATTTCTGTGGGAGAAAAAAATAGCTATTTTAATGCTATATTATAGAAATTCGAAGAAAGAAAATGACTATTATTTTTCAAACTGATATTCGTACCTAGTTTAGTTTTTACAATGGTGGTAGGCAGTAGTTTGAAAACTTCCTTTTTACTTGAGAGTATAATCTCACCGCTAAGTTTGAAGTGAATAACTTGAGTGAAAGACAGGTGACACTGTGAGTGTGTTTGTGTGTATGCGCGTGCGCAGAGAGCAGGCTAGCCAGGAGAGATAGTTAAGTTCCGACACACACACACACACACACACACACACACACACACACAGAAATATAAAGGTTGTTAACATGACCCTGAAACACACTATGTTTGGTATCTCTGTTTCACACAAACCTTAACTAAAACACCATACCACCTTATGTCCTCTATAGTATTATTATTATAGTAGTAGTATACAAAGGAGGAGTCATTAGCCCTTCTTTATTTCTTTTATTTCTGTCAGACATCTGTCCGCTACAATTGCGCTATCAACCAACCAATCAGAGGCAAAAAAAAGTCTAACTATAACAAAAATTTTCTTCAGGTATCTTGACATCCATGCGGGCATCCCAGCATCTTATACTACCACTTCCAAAACACACAGAGGTTAGAGATGTAGATGATATCGAACACCTAATTGGGAGTTCAAGGGTATGTGTGTCACATTCTGGTTGTCTAGCTACCCAGGGAAAAGAGTGAAAGCTTTACTTTCTGTTTTTCAGGACCGCCCTGGAGCGCAGTATTGTTAACATGCTATTAACCTTGCGAATGCCTTCTTTATTCGAATTAACTAAGCTCCAGGGATTCAAACATGGGTGTCAATAAAAACCCCGATCATCTATGTGAGTATATATCGTTTGTTACCTAAATTAATTTCTTGCTGAGGCCCCATGAATACACATCCTATTAGAAGAGCATTAAAGAAGACTCTTCACTTAATCCACAGTTTTTTCCTCGTTTTTTTTGCAATGATATGTAATCATTTAGTTTATCTTATCCTTCAGCATAAATGCTTAGGTGCTATAAAACTGATTGCTTAATTTCTCAAACATTGATTCAGTAATCTACATTTATATAAATAAATAAAACCACGCTATGTGAATTGTACATCCGTACAATTAACTCTACAAATCTAAAGCAACTCATTCATACAAACTATCTGACCAACAGTCCTACGGGCGGTGGAATACTCGATATTTTTGCACCCCTCCCAATATGTAAACCTGAAATACATCCACATTATATACATAAATTATATAGAAGCTATTTACAATGATGTACTCGGGATTCCTACAAAACGCAATGTATTCCTCTAAATCTAAACGCATATTACCTTTCATAAACTTTCATACCACACAAGCTCAACTTTTATAAATTGGAATCATAATGTTTAGCCAGTTCTATTAATTCAGTTAACACATAAGCATTATTAGACAATATTATATCTAATAAGAAGCTACCAAACTATGTTTATATTTTTATAAAATTTAAATCTATTTTGTCATTAAATTGTGGGCATTCCATTATATTATCTGCCTAAGGTATTTGTATGTATGGCAAAAACAGCAATTTGAATAGGAAGTGTTATCAATTTTATGTAAATATGCCTTATAAGTGGCATGGTGCCACCTTATGTCTATTAATAATCATAATTATGAGATAATGTAATTTGCCATTGCTCCTTCTGGCAGTGTCATCAGAATCTGAGCTACCCAAGGCTTATAGGCATAAGAATTAGTCTATTCCACCGGCTCTCCAGGTTGGGGAAGCTTTCCGATGAAAACATACTTACTTTACTTTACACGGCTTCATTCCTCTAAAGGGGCTGCCGTTGAGAACCAAGGGCGCCTCTCCACTTCTTCTTAACTTTCCAGTCGTCCTCTCGCGGCCTCGTCCCGCCATTGCCTCGTCGATGTCATCATCCCATCCTTTCGCATTTCCTATTCAAACTTTTCATCACTCTGCTAAGCTAGATCTTAAACAATGTTGGAGACATGCAACATCCCTGTTTCAAGCCTTTGGAACCTTTAAACTCTTCCGACAGCCTATCTCCCATTTTAATTTTATAGGTATCCTGTTGGTACATAATCTGAATGGCCTTGACCAAAGATTCATCGAAACCTATATCTATTAGGACTTTCCACTTCTTTTCCTGGGAATGCTGTCATAGGAGCTGTCTCATGACGAAGATATTATCTGTGCAAGATCTTCCCGCAGTAAAGCCACTGTGTTTTATCGGAGTTACAAACTGGATCCCAACCTATCTCTCAAGATCCGTCCTATCACTTTTGTTATGGAACTTTGGACACAAATACCCCTATAATTATTTGGATCATCCTTTGACCTTTTTTATAAATGGAAGATATCCAATCCAAGCTCCTCCGGTAACTTGCCTTCTTGCAATATTTGATTTATCAAATTTGTCAATGTTTTAATCAGCATTGGTCCTCCTGCCTTCAGTAAGTCCATTGGGATTCTCCCCGGGCCCGGCGCTTTCCAGTTTTTAGATTCTCTTACTGCCTTACTTACTTCTTCTTCCGCTATATACAAATCGCCCTCATCCTATCGGTCCTCCAGTCTATCTCCTCTGTCCTCCAGTCTTTCTCCCCTCTCCTCCTCTAAGAAATCCAGTCTACCTTCCAACAGGAAATGTTGGAGGAAGGAATTTGCTCTGAAGGATGTGCAAAGGAGAACATAAACTTCTGAAATGTTGTCTACAGAGTGCACCGAAGAGGCACTAGGAGTAGAACGAAAAAGGGCGAAGAAGGTCTGGTGGAATGTGGAGCTAGATGACTGGGTACAATGGCAAAGGAAGCTTATACAAGATGGCTGTGCTCCAAAAAAGAAGAAGATAGGGTAGATTATAGGAAGAGGAATGTGAGAATCAAAAAAGAGGTCAAAAGGGCAAAAAAAAACCAATGGGGACGAATATGTAGTCGAGTGGATAGCTGTTTGGAATATAATAGATCCAGAGAAGCTTGGAGTACGATACAGAACCTTAGAAGGCCTAAAACAAACAATATCCTCCAAGTAATTAAGGAAGAAATAGTGGAAAGCGCACTATTGTAAACTATTCAGGGAAGGTAGACTGGATTTCTTAGAGGAGGAGAGGGGATAGACTGGAGGACCGATAGGATGAGGGCGATTTGTATATAGCGGATGAAGAAGTAAGTAAGGCAATAAGAGAATCTAAAAACTGGAAAGCGCCGGGCCCAGAGAATCCCAATGGAGTTACTGAAGGCAGGAGGACCAATGCTGATTAAAACATTGAACAAATTTGATAATTTGTTCGCCACACACACACACACACATATATATAATATATATATATACCATTCGCTAAAAATATTTTTTACGTAATCAGTATTTCCGGTAAAATCTCAATTTCGAAAATTGGACACATCACAATACTTCCTCTTTTACTACAAATAAGAGGAAGTAAAATGAATAAACAACGAATTATTACAGGAAGCTGAATGCAGTTTGCTTTAACATGTTAAAAACTTTTTTCAAGCTTGAAATTTTAGCAATAAAAAAAACTTCCCACAAAATCTAGCTTTTTTTATTTTGTTTACTATGAAACAGCTTTTAAACTTCATAACTTCATAAATTTACTATGGTATCGCATCTCGGATATCCTACAGAAGAGCAAACGTCCGAGGGAACTGGATCGATGACTTCAAGATCAAGATAAATCTATCATGGAAAGTATCTGTGATAGCTTTCAACATTGCGGGATCCAACCTTTTATCGCTGATTAGATTAATGTGACAATGACAAACCTGAATTATCATTAACTTGATAGGTTTTAATGATGTAGATCATCTTTAATGAAAGATTTTTTGCCGAAATATTTTGGATCCGATTTGTGTAGAGATGTTGCTTGTAAGTTATAAAACCATGCATGACAATATGCCAGATTGTCCACAATAAGTTATTGGTGACCATGAAAGTTATTCCCCGTTCGTATCCAGTTGGTATAAAATACTGAATACGAACTGACTGACAATGATTATAGGAATCCTCTTACTCACGTTTCCCCTCGCACACCCTCCGGCACCACAATCTTACAGAAGGTGGCGCGTGTATATACTACCCAACCAGAATGGGCACATACTTTCCTCAGTAAAAGACTTCCCCTCTTCAGAAGGGCAGAATACTTTGTTGGAGGGGTTAGAGTATTCTGTCCCAAGTTTAACCAGTCATACAACTAAATCGATTTCTAACAAAGTAAGCTTAAGAAACTTCTTTAAAGAAGGTGTCCAGAAGTTTCGTCTCTTTAACTTCTTTGTCTGTTTTTAACTACACTAAATTCTGTCCTATTTAACTGATGTACATGTCAAATTTTTGAAGATTACAGAATTCACTATACATATGAGGATAAACTACTAATTGCTTATAATCAAGCCAAAATAAAAGTAATAATTTAAATTTAATAAAAATTATAGGTTTCTACGTATTTACGTTTACATTACAAGTTAAAGAAAATCTTCGAAATTCAGAAACCTACGCCATGAAGTAAACCTACTGGTTACGATGCTCTTCGGGTAAATCGATTTTTCTTCAACTTGGGATTCTAACAGTGCTTTTAATATAAGTGATAGAATTGCATTCAAGTGGATCTTAAGAGGAAAGCTTGTTGTCTTTTTGGGGAGGGGTGGGATTATATTTTCCTCTAAAGCGCTATTTCAGTTTATTATATAATTGTGTCATCTAAATACGTTAGAGACTAAATAGAGTTAAATACTTTGCCAATATTTCTAATTAGAAGAAAATCTGTTTTCTTCATTTTTTTTTGGATTTCGCGGTTTTTTTCCTCAAAAACATCAACAAAGTTCATTAAATTTGGTACAACTAACTATAAATATAGAGATCTATCACTTTTGTTTGAAACATTGTAATGAGAAATTTGTTCATTTAAAGAAGTTTTGGGTGTTGGGAGGAGGTGATGCTTTCTCCTCAAAGTCATTTTATTAAGTTTAGATTCTCCCATTGATATGAAATTGAAGAGAAACAGTTAGTAAAAATCATAAGTTGAGAAAATATGTCAATTACAATTTTGTAAAATGCAGTAGGAAAAAGTCGTATGATTGTTTCACACTAGATATTTTGTTCCTTTAGGTAATAAATCAAAATATCTATATTAGAAAAGAACTTGTTATAAAAAAGACAGATCTGATTGTTTTCAAACTTTTAACATACTATTGCATTCGAAGTCGAACTTATCTTCTCATAAACAAATTCTTCAAAAGATTAATTTAAAAATAATCATTATTACAGAAGACATATTTGTTGCCAAACATAGTTAGTTATTGAATGCGGTTTTGATTTGTTAAAGAATTTTAAACTCGTTTAGATCTTTGTTTACAATATTATGAGATAAACCAAAGTGGCCGATGAAACGATTGTGACGTACACGCATGTAAACATGTTACAACAAGCGTACACAATATTGTTTGTAACCCTGTTTCTAGTGATTATACATCTAGGATAGTTATTAATGTATTTATCTTTGTTTATTTTAACTACAATAACAATAGTTTAATTCTCTCTTGCTATTGGACTGACTGATCGGTGGGGAATTTTGATTGATGAGTTTATTTTATAAGTGGATGTTTGGTTCTTAGATTTAATTCACACGTTTTGGCCCAACGTTGACAAATAAGTATTATTTTGACAAAGTTTTATTATTTGATCACAATGTCCACCATTATTACACGAACCTTTCTCCCCACTCTGTTTAAATAATCATCATCACGGCTGTTGGTGTTGGACCATTTCACTTACTCTTGCTACCGGAATAGGCACATGACATTCTGTGAGATTTTCGAAATTGTTTTCATTATGTTATCCTTGTTGCCTTGCAAGTTAGGGTGGTGAACCTGAAGGCTGGGAGAGAGAACTCCGAGAAAAATTAGGGGTGGACGGAGCTCTGTAATCTTGGAAGATAATCCATCTAGGGAACGATACGCAGAACTCAAATCCCTGGTCCTCCAGGTTGGGGTTGTACGTTCGACCCGCTCCCCAACTACACAAAAAACTAGCTCGCGAAAAAGAACCAAGTGAAAAAAACGGATGGATTGAATAGGTTACGACTAGGTTTACGGAAACGGACTATGTTTTTCGGTACGTGGAATGTCAGAAGTTTATTGAACAAGAAAGAAGAAATTCTGAAAGAAATAGTTAAGAGAAATTTGGATCTATTGGCAATGACAGAACCCAAAACGAAGGGAAGAGGCCAGGAAATGTGGGAGAAGTATCTGTACATTTGGAGTGAGACTGGTGAGGGGGCTAAGGCAGGAGTGTCCATTCTGGTGAAAAAGAAATTTAAGAATAAAATAAGGTCTTGGACAGAGATAAGTGAAAGAATAATTAAGATGGAACTTTCGTGTCAGATGTGGTAATAGGATCTAAACGGAATATTAAGTTTGGGCTTTCTGGGATTGTTTTGTTCTTGAGATATTTTATGAAAACACACACACACACACATATATATACACTCATATATATATATATATATATATATATAGTCCATTTGCTAAAGACCCACAGTTAGCCAGTCAGTTGCTCAGGGGACTTCGAAAATATTATTTCCGGTGAAAACTTAATTTCGAAAATTTGACTCGGTCGCCCCCCCCCCTTACTAGAAGAATAAGAGAAAGAAAAAAAAAGCTTTGTAGAACCGCGTGCTAATGACTAAGAATATTTATGCTTAACTGTACAGCATTAAGGGGGGGACTTGAATAATGATTTTAACTTCAACTCCTACCTCTTTCTCGCTCTATCTCAGTTCACCCTCCCACAGAGGGTGCTTCTAGAATACCAGTGTGCCCTTATTATATAATCACGGTGAGGTTATGAACTGTAGTGCGATATGCAAGCAATTTTCTAACATTCCCCCATTACATTGCATTATTATTATTATTACTATGCATAAGTAATGCATTATTAATTACGTCACGCGTAGTTTTAATGTCATTCGTTCATTACTAATTTGTTTGAAATAATCTGATATTATTTCCTGAATAACCTAAACCATAGCCGTCGTCCTCAAACTGTGGTACAAAATCGGAAGAGGTAAAACTAAACAACTTTCGTTGTTGTGATTGGTTCCGCAGAGCTGGAAAGCAACAGAGATATTTTCCGGGATAGTCTGCTTCTTTTTGTGGTCATTGACCAGTTTCGGGCGTTCGCCTATCATAAGGATGTTTTTGTCAAACAGTATAATAACACAGACTTGTATTTGCCCTAATCGAACTTGTAAAAGAATGTATAAGGTATATCTGAATGAATAAAAATATATGCGAGTGGTCTTTGCAAATTAAGTAATTAAATCAATTTGTCTGGAAAAAGGTTCAATAAAAATGTGAAAAATGTATTTTTGTGCAGTAAATATTCCTTAAAGAAAATTATTGGAGCTGTTTACGAGAAAATCTGAAGAAAATCATTCATTCATTAATTTATTAAACTCGCACTTTGGCTTAAACGATTTCACTTCAAATTCGGAATTTAAGCAAAACATTTACTATAAAACTTAATGTTAAATTGGTGGTATAGCCGTAAATTGTACTGAAATGGCACAGAGAAGCAAAACGTGCATTTCTCCTAAATCTGTTGTTGTGGTGGTGGTTCAAACAAAAAAAAATTCATCACCAAAAAAAAAATTTGCTGGATGAATGTTGAAGAAAATGATAGAATTGTTAGTATACAAATTTAAAGAAAATCGTTGGTCATTTACAAGAAATAATCGGAAAAATAAAAACATTCAGTAAAATGTAACTTCCGGTTGATGTAATTTATCCGATCTAATCGTGTCTAGCAAAGGGAGTCACAAGTCTGACCTTCCTGCGGTTATTTATTTTTATAATATTTAGTTCACACACAAAAAAACATACAGACCATTCGATAAAAACATTTTTGTTTTCTCTCATTCTTATCAAAGATGGTCTGTCTCTTATTTCCGGTTTGAAAATTTACTTTCGAAAATTTGACGCGCTCACAATACTTCCTCTTACAGTTAGTAAGAGCTAGTAAAAGTATGAGCAAAATTAAAGCGAAAATCCATTCAGAGCTAGGATATTGCTAAGAAGTTATTTGGTTAAAGTTTAGGGCGTAATAAAGGGAACACTGGCACGCTCAACAGGGGGTGCATTTCTGAGGCCCATGGTGGCACGTATCCCTCATTCATCCCCTCCGATTACTAAAAACCAACCCACAATAACATCATCCCTTCTCATAATAATAATCCTCACCTCCTCACCAGTAGATAACTTTTGTCCTTTTGTTAATATAGCCTACTAATTACCATCAACTGTTTCCTTTATTGGGGGTAATTAATAATCAAATATTTGACAATTTAATCAATAAACTTGGTGCGAGCGTACTTTTTGAAGAAGTTTGAAATTTATTGTTAACAAACATTAATAGAATTTATTTTTTTGGAGAAATTAAATATCATGAACTAATTAATGACAATAAAATAAATAAACAAATAAAATGTTGTAAAAATGATGAACAAATGTTATAAAAATGATGAGTTCAATCATACTTTACTTATACTCAAACTTTAATAGAGTAAGGTAATTAATAGGGATATCAAGAATATGATTAATAACTCTTTAGTACTGTACGTACGGATCGGAATCCTGGACGGTGAAAATGAAAATAAGCTCCTTGTATTAGAGATGGATTTTTGGAGAAGAAATGCAGAATCTCTAGATTGCAATATGTTTCCCAAATTCACAAATAAGACAGAGCGGGTGGAAGCAAAGAAAAACACACACTGAAGTGATATTTGGAGGAAACGCTACTGTTTCCCCACACCCCCCAAAATCAATTTTCCCGGGATTAATTAAAATTAATTCCCAATTAAATTAATTCCTGGGAAATTATTTTTAATTGATTCCAATTAAAATGATTGGAATTTAGGTATGCAGATAATTTACCAAATTTAAAGAAAATCGCGAAAAACTGAAAAATAAAAGATCCTACAGTAAAGACGCACTTCCAAAGTTGATGGATTCTGACCAAAACCTTCGGACAACTTAATGAAATACCAAGTTTGAGCTTCCAGCAAATTTTCATTTAGGAAATATTTTGTTCCTACATACACACACACAGGCTATTAGCTGAAAACACTTTTTTCTTATTCAAGAGACATCAAAACATTATATTTCTGATGAAAATTTAATTTACCAAAAATCTGACAGATCGCAATACCATATCAATAAGAGAGAGTAAAAATTCACGCCGAAATCAGTAAGCTATATGCATTGATTCTATAATTCATTTACTAAGTTTGCATACTACTAGACATAATGGTAACTAACTAGCGAGAGTCAATATTGACTTTTAAAGCTAGTTTAGTCTATTGTACTATAAATTGGCAGGTGGTCAGATAACATAGTGCTGTTGGTCGGGCAGTTTGTTTGTACACTCACTCACTCCCTCTCGCTCTGTTCTATAAATCCAGTTTAATTCACTTTATACACACTGGAGAGCGCTCCACTATCCATTTCCACAATTTATTTCAAAGGTCATTGAATAATAAATATTGTTTTGGTTTAACGTTATAAATAAGACAGCTTTTACAGAATTAGAATTCATTATTTTGATGTTGACAAAATGTAGTTGCAAATCAAATTATGAAACTTGTATTTTTTTAATAAAAATAATAATAATTAATGTTTGGTTGTTTATCGGCCGTTATAGTTGGTATATGTTATTATAATGCGTGAAGTTCGGCCAGAAGTAAAAAAAAAAAAAAACAAGATGTACTCCTACCGTTTTAATTAAATTTGTCGATAAATAAATTTTCTTATTTCGATAAATTTATCGAAACATTGGCAGCAACACATTTTGTTTTTACTTCTGACCGAGCCTCAAGAATTTTAATAATAATAATGGGAGGGATTGAAGTTGATCGCTTGCTCGTGGGGCCCCCATGCGTCATCTAAACGATCAACGGTGCACTAACCTGAATGGGTCCAGGCCATCAGACCGCCTGATAGCGCCAGATGGCTGAACAACTTCCTTCCTTCCTGAGCTGAACAACACTGAAGGCGCACGAGGCAAGTGTAGAGACCTAAAGGAGGCAACCCCTCCATTGCACCAGGAGCCTGTAGGCCTGGACCCCTACATCTTCGAAACGATACAGATGAGAAAAAACGAGAAGAGCAATTATTATTGCACTATTTTTGTAAAAACCTCTACACCGTAACGGTGGATGCAAGGCTGTAGGTAGATTAGGCAAGACTAAGTAAGTAACCAGGTAATAATAATTTTATCACTTTTAACTGTCAATCTCTCATGGCTCTCTTATCTCTACTGTATGAAGTGTTGAATATTCGGTTGGGTCCGCAAAACTGGAATCCGGCATAGCATGCTGGTTCTGATCGGTTTCGGATTCTCATCCACCGTCAAAGTAAGACTAGCGGGTAGAGAGTTGATTTCAACTTTGTTTCTATTATGAACATGGATGAGAATCCGAAACCGATCAGAATCAACAAAATGAAGCAGGCTCTCTCGGAAAAAAATCATAGATCTACAACTGAAGTATGTTAGATGCAGAAGCGTGACTGATCTTCCAATTTACGATTGAAATCAAGTATTCATTCTTTCGAGGGGTTAAGACGAAAAGAAAAGCTAGGTGAATTCTGGAAAAGGAGTAAAATAAAGTCCTCCAGCACTTTCAGCAGCAGGCGTAGTGTGGGTGCATTCACTTATATCCTCCATTCAGCTCATTCTTTTGTGCAGTCTGTGAGGATAAAGAAAGAAAGAGAAAAGAGACTTAAAAGTGGGAAAAAAAGAGGGGAAACAACAAAAAAAGACGAAGGACTAATACCGGCTGGTTAGCAATGCCGGGTGGGTTGAATGGTTTCTATTCTGTCGGGTCTGAGGATGGAGTGGGGAGAGGAAAGCCAGGTTATCAACCGTAATGTGTACGGTTCCCTTAACGGACAGACGGTGTACGACCTTGACAGTCGTTCAACCACCTCCCCCTCCTACTGCTCTGTATCATCGACCCATCTTTGCTTTGCTTATTTCTTTTTTGCATCTTACTGCCACAGCTTTCATTTCTTTTTGTTGCAAAAAAATAAAGATTTTTCCAACTTAATAAGTTCTGTTTTTTAATTAATTCTTACTGATAAACAGAAACATACCATTTAGGTAATAAATAGATTTTAAAAACTACACTAGTATTTAAAACTAAATTGTTAAATCGAACATTATTCAACTAATAACAGAAAATATTCTGCTATGATGAAAGCTCGCACATCTAAGAATTTCAGTTTCCCATAGTTTAAGTCACCAGAGAATGTACATCCAGCCGTCTTTTAAGATGACTCAAGTATTGAGAGGACATGAAAGATTCAAGTGCTATGTGCTATGATTTCGGAAAAATCATAGATGATGCTATATGTTCATGTCCACTAAAATCAATCCAAGATGTTGAACATATTAGATTACACTTGTCACTACTTGATGCCATCAGAGCTCCATTATTCTTCAATCCGGCGACTGGCCTCCACCTCAACTTCACCAACTACTAATTCCACACAATATTATGATTGGTTCTTAAAAGTTATTCCTCCTTTATTTTTCCATTTTGTTACTACTTTAATCACTTATTCAACTATTTTGTGTATTTTAACTTTTAACAATATTTTATTGACTACAAATGTATGTACAAGTATGATTATGTATTAATGTGCAATTCTGTTATATTCATAGTCATGTAAAAACATTTATCCGCGAAAAACTTTTTTTTTCATACCGAACAGATCTCATATTTCCGGTGAAAACTCAATTTCGGAAATTTGACGCCATCGCAATACTTCCTCTAACAGCAGAAAATAAATCTGGCTTAAAATCCTCACATGACTAATGTGCTTTCCTACATGGATAAAATCCTAATAAAATGGCATCTTAAGGACACCCAAACATCACAATACTTCCAAAAAATCCCTAACTCTTTTTTTCTTTTTTATAGAAATAAAATAATTATATGCGTAAATTTACTAGAAGTAAATTGACCAAGTTTATAGAAAATCGC
Source organism: Triatoma infestans (assembly GCA_011037195.1). Taxonomy (NCBI): domain Eukaryota; kingdom Metazoa; phylum Arthropoda; class Insecta; order Hemiptera; family Reduviidae; genus Triatoma; species Triatoma infestans. The sequence goes on from JAAEAF010002954.1 coordinate 105,646, forward strand.
TTTCGAGTATATCAAGAAAAACTATCAAAGCAAATCACGTATATACAATCAGAATATCAAGTTAGTAATTTCTGCGACTTATCGTTTTTGAGGCACGCCCTCTCATTCTCATGGCAGCCTAAAATAGACTACTTTTGGAATTGACGGATACAAAAGAATTTCTTTTAACAAAGGGATCTTGAAAACTTATTCCCAGTGGAAGAATCAATGAAGAAAGAGAAAGAAAACAAAATCGTTACACCTAGTTTAATATGCGTTAAGAATTATCTAAGGGATAATATCACATGGTTAGGAGTCTGAGGAATTTTGGTAGGAGATGGTGCTTACAGCAAGATTTATGTTATTAACCGAGAAGGATCGAGATAGTGAGTACAGGAGAGTTATATTGGGGACTAGTTTGCTATTAGGAGTTCTGCAAAGCGCCAACAGGGGATTCGGGTTGGTTGTATAATATAAAGTGGAAGTAAGAATGGGGGGAGAGTGCAACGAAGACACAGAACTATGAGAGATATTGTTGGCGGCAGGAGAGACTATCGTAGAGGGGTTGAGTGCTAACACCCCTGTGGAGGGGAGGCAGCGCCAAGCAGCAACAGAATCAATGGATTGTAGAATGGAGAAGATTTGGAAGGGTGTGTGCAATAGTGAGTGCTTACCTCCTCGCCAACTGTTCAGTTCTGGCTGCGCCATGTCTCCCTGCGCGGCTCGCAATGGCTGGGGGGCGATCGTCTCCTCCTCCTAGGCTTTGAAAAGTAGAAAAGCCAAAGCAAGGAAAGATGATGGTTTTGCTAAAATAGAGATCTTGATTGTTGCTAAAAATACCAAATACAGAAATCGTTCTTAACGTTAATTTCAACCTTTATTTCCGTTCATATTTGAACGACAGTATTGTGTAATGGCATTCCTTGTGAATGCTATACATGAATTTAATCAGTTTACATTGAATAACAATCAGTTCAAAAGTATTAATATTCTTCCTACTTAGTGGGATACAAGGCTAGCCATTTCTTAGGATATCCCAGCTTATGCGTCCAGCATTAACCACTGACACTAACCAGACACAACGATTAGATAAAAAGCCTGACAAAGATAGAGAGCTAACATAACCTGGTAAAGATAGATCCAGCATATCCGCCGTTGCAATGGAACCAATAACTTTCAAATTCACCATAGAAAAGCTTGGACTCAATAGTTGCATTAGCAGCCGCATCGAAGCGCTGCCAATGAGTACCCAAGCGTAAGTCAACTATGCATTACCACTACTGTCACGCCCACTACAATGCACTGGTGAAGGGCTTCAACTTCGACAGCGAGTCTCAAGCGGTAGGAGAAACTGAAGATGACTACTGGGAGCTCAGTCAGTCGCCAGATAAACTTTAAAAAGTAAAGAACAGTGTCCATCAACTTTAACTGGTCAACTATTCTCAACACTCTCTTGAAATGTTCACCAAGCTAGCGATACAACAGCTCACCGCGTTAGAAACAAGCAAGAATTCTAACTAGCCACATCACTCTTTAGGCGATTCTCATCAGCCAACGCTACACAATTTTACATTCATCACGCAGCCAAGAATAATCACTCTCCATTCGGTCACTCTACACTCTATAACTCTTCTCTTCTTACTAAGTAAATCGTAAAAATATAAACTGTGAGTATCGTGTCAGTATTTCATCATCATTGCCAGTATTTCATCATCATTATCAGCATTTCATCATCATCAACTATCACATCCGGCTATCATTACACCGGCAAGTCTAGCAAATCACCACTTTACAGAAGATAAACTGTACACAAATAGAAAGATATACTGTACACAATAGTTCTACTAAATGGCCCTGATTGGCCCTCTCTTTACACAACTAAACATTTGTTTTTATTCTACTTTATTAATTGTTTTATTGTTGGAATCAATTCAAAGAACAAAACTGCTGAAATAGAATAGTTTTCCGAGTTATTCGTTCCGATTAAAAAATAAATCGAAATTTGTGGTGAATGATGCTCTATCCTGAGCAGTCTTTATCTTCTTTTCACTCTCATGGTTTTTCGCATTTCTGGAGCGACATCCAGAAAACCACCATGGTCTTCAAATTTAACTACTCATCAGTGATCCTGGCGGCCCTAACAACGCTTACACTGAATCCCTGACTTCCACGCATCACTCACGTGACTTCTTCCTCACGTTCTCTTTTATATAACAATACTAACTGACAAATTCAATTTTACTTGCAATATATGTTTACTAAACGTCAAGTTTGGGTAAATATAAGGAAGTGGGGATAGTGTTTGTTTACCTGAAAGCACCGTCTGTCTCAATTTCTTAGCAAAACTTTGTAACGACAGATTAAATTAAAGCCTAATTAACAGGTCCTCCAGGAACCCCAGCTAATATTAATTTTTCCGGAAAAATGATTCAAATAAAAGTAACAGGGTTACATTTCATGAGCTTTCCAAGTTTAAAGAAAATCATGGAAGCAGTTTTCGAGCAAATTCCAAAACAATTCAAATAGGTAACTATTTTGTAAATTATTTGTGCTTCTAGAAAATTAATTTTAAAGATGTTGTGGTGGTTGGTTCCGCAGAGCTGGAAAGCATCAGAGACATTTTCCGTGGTAGCCTGCTTCGTTTTGTGGTCATCGACCGGTTTCGGGCGTTCGCCCATCTTCAGGATGCGTTTTTCAGACAGTGTGCCAACACAGACTCGTACAGAGACTTAGCTTCACACTAACTGAGGTGTGTTTTTAAATAGTAAACTCTTAAACTAGGTAAAGGGATGTGGCCAGATGGGTGGGAAAACACGTGTTTGGGTTGTTAAAGGGCAAATTCTTTTCTTACAGTGGACGCGGGGTTCTAATCTTTAAACTCTGTTGTTGGAGGGAGACTTATTTCACGATTAACTAACCAAAATACTAAAATATACAAAAAATAAAAAATATAAAATAAGATGAACAAAATAAATCTAAATAAAACTAGACAACGATTAAACTAACATTTTAAAATTCGTTCATTCGTTTAAAACTGAACGATTTTTTATATAATTAAACTAAGTTTTCCCAGTTCCAAAGAATTAAGAAATTCCAGTCATTCTTTCACTTTTCCACGCAACCCTCACATCCTCGCAAGCACGTATACCTAATTATGTTTTCTAACATTGTTTCTAACATGTAACTAACATTTTAAAATTCGTTCATTCGTTTAAAACTGAACGATTTTTTATATAATTAAACTAAGTTTTCCCAGTTCCAAAGAATTAAGAAATTCCAGTCATTCTTTCACTTTTCCACGCAACCCTCACATCCTCGCAAGCACGTATACCTAATTATGTTTTCTTATATAATTAAGTTTTTTATTGTGCATCCCACAAAGCATGTCACATCATCCACTCACATACATCCTCCAAATACTCAATATAACATCATCCAACATATTTTTACTCAATAAAACATCCAAATATTTTTCACATACACCCGCTGTTGTTGGAGGGGGACTTACTTCACGATTAACTAACCAAAATATTAAGAATTTACAAAAATAAAAATAAAAAAAATAAGATGCACAAAATAAATCTAAATAAAATTAAACAACGATTAAACTAACATTTTAAAATTCATTCATTCGTTTAAAACGGAACGATTTTTTATATAATTAAACTAAGTTTTCCCCGGTTGTTAAGTTTTTACTCAATAAAACATCCAAATATTTTTCACATACACACGCTGTTGTTGGAGGGGGACTTACTTCACGATTAACTAACCAAAATATTAAGAATATACAAAAATAAAAATAAGATGCACAAAATAAATCTAAATAAAATTAAACAACGATTAAACTTACATTTTAAAATTCATTCATTCGTTTAAAAGTGAACGATTTTTTTATATAATTAAATTAAGTTTTTCCATTTCCAAAGAATTAAGAAATTCCAGTCATTCCTTCACTTTTTCACGCAACGCTCACATCCTCGCAAGCATGTATACCTAATTATGTTTTCTTATACAATTAAGTTTTTTATTATGCATCCCACAAACCATGTCACGTCATCCAAATACTCAATATAACATCATCCAACATATTTTTACTCAATAAAACATCCAATTTTTTTTTTTTTTTTAAATATATATATATATCTAAACTAGTAAAGTTATACATGCATAGTAGATTTAAAGCTAAACTTAAACTTAAAATCTATTTAAGAACTATTTGTTGCGTGTGTAACTGTGTTTCTGTTGCTACTGTGGGAAGAGTGTTCTGAATAATGGTTCACTAGCAAATTTTGTCTGTTCATTTATTAAGTTTTGTGTTTTTCGTTTATATATTTCGAGTTGTTCTACTATGTCAAGTCGTCGTCCTTTGTGGCCAGAGTGTATTAGTTTCATCGTGGTCGTTATGTCATCGGGTTTGTGTTTGTTAGTTTTTAGGTGATTGGCGTAATTTGAGTCAACTTTGTTGTATTTGTATGATCTGATGTGTTCGGTAAATCGTTCCTTGATTTTTCTGCCGGTCTGCCCCACGTAAATGTTGTCACAGTCCGGGCACTTCAACTCGTAGACCCACTGCTGTCATACACGTCAGTGAACTCGGTACGAGTGCGGAGTTTTTTGCCTAATTTGTTGTTTGTCCGGAAGGATGTCTTAATGCCCAGTTTTTTGAAAAAATTGGTGAGTTTGTACGTGTGGCTTCCAATATATGTGAATGTGGCGAATTTGTCTGCTGTTTTTTTGTCAGTCCTATTTCGGTGGTGTGGTTCGTTTTTGAGGAGTTTATTAACGATGTTTGTATTGTACCCATTGTTTTCAGCTATTTTGTAGATTGTCTGCAATTCTTGTGTGTGGTTCGCGGGTGTGAGGGGTGTGTATTTAAGTCTGTTCGTTAGGTGTCTAAGTGCAGCTAGTTTGTGTTGGGTGGGGTGGTTGGAATTGTGCGGTATGATAGCATCCGATGTAGTTGCTTTTCTGTATATTCCGTACTCTATTTTATGGTCGGTTCTTGTGAGTTTCATGTCCAAGAAGTTGAGGGTGTTGTTCGTTTCTTTTTCGTACGTGAATTTTATTTTCTTGTTTATGTTGTTAAGGTAATGTACTATTTTGTCTACGTCTATGTCGTTTTGCAATATGAGGAATAAATCGTCCACGTATCGTGCATAAAACGTTACGCCGAACTCCTCTTTCAGTTTGGGTACGTAAGTTTCCTCCATGTTTTGTATAAATATTTCTGATAGTATGGCCGATGTGGGGTGCCCCATTCCCAGTCCGTCGGTAGCGAGGTAGAACTTGTTGTTAAATCTAAAGTAGTTTTGTGTCGTTGTGGTGTGTACTAAGTTCGTGAGTTGGTGGACGAATTGCATGGATTCTTCTCGTTCCAACTTCTGTTTCATTAAGTCCAGTGTGTCCGTGATTGGTATGGAGGTGTATAGATTGGTAATGTCAAGGGACAGCAAACGGGAATTGGGGGTGAGTTTTATATTTTCTGTTAACTGGATTAGGTGTTGTGTGTTTCTTATATTGTAAGTGTCATTCAGTTTTACTTTGTTTTTTATTACCGCTGCCAGATGCTGTGTCAACTTGTATGCTGGTGCCGTTGTGTAGTTTACGACGGGTCTGATGGGAATATTGGTATAATAATATTGGTATAATACTGGACTGTGTTGGCACACTGTCTGAAAAACGCATCCTGAAGATGGGCGAACGCCCGAAACCGGTCGATGACCACAAAAACGAAGCAGGCTACCACGAAAATGTCTCTGATGAATTTTAAAGATATTTAATTTTGAAGTTTTTAAAAAGAAAAATAAGAACAATTATATTATACAATTATTCTAGTATAAAAAATAAGAAACAAACAAGCAAGCAAATTAAATTTAAAAAAAAATTGCAAAACTAAATAAATCAATAAAAGTCGGCGAAAGCAAATTGACTTTTAAACGTGATAGCTTATTGGTTGAAAAAAAAATATATTAAAAATTAAAAATAACTGAAAGGAATGGAAATGAATTTGGTATAGTAGGGGTGTGATATTGTTTTTGCAAACGGCCTTTTAAACACAGCAATAAACTACTCCATTTGGGCGTAAAATAAATGGGATTATGGAATGAGCATTAGTGCAGAGAATAACGGTCAAAAAAAGTTGTAAGATTTGGCGGTGAGTTAAAATGTATAAGAGAACGGACGGTAAGATTGTGTACTGCCTAATAAAAGTCTTTTTTTCTAATTTATCAGATGATTAAACCGCTTTTTTTCTTTTTTTTTAATGGATACTATCCTCATTATTTTTCACTTTGAGAAGTGGGGTTAATCTTTTAACATTTACAATGAAAGAAGATGTAAGAAAGAAGTATTGTGATCGTGTCTAATTTGTTAAATTGAGTTTTTACCGGAAATACATGTTTGGAGGTCCCGGGAAAGAGCAAAATATTTTTAGCCAGTGATCTCTTGGCACGTGTGTATGTGTATATGGTTTACGTCAAAATCTGCCAGCTATCGTGAATGTGCGATTTAACTGAATATTTCTTTCAATTTTTTGCGATTTTCTTGAAAGTGGCTGCAAGATTTCTGTACATGACAAAGATCTACCACCCTTGTTTGAAATTAATTTTTCCAGGAACCTGGATTTCTGGAGAGTTCAGGGAGAACTACAGCTTGGTTAGCGTACTGGACTCCCACGCGGGGATCTCGGGTTCAAGTGCAACGTGCTGCCCTTAGATTTGTCCTAACACAAATATAGAGGCGGTGGGGAGATAAGTACCTACTAACCGTGGCAGGTAGAGCAGTGATTATATTGTGACCCAGTAGAGAAGAGCACCAAAGACACTGAACCAACTGCATATTCTAACATTGCAAATTTAACGCCACGAATTCCGCACAACTATTCAAAATCAATATTCTGGAAAAATGTTTCAAATAAAATTGATATGCGTATATCTATACGGCAACCACTCCAACTTTAAAGGAAATCGTTACAGCCGTTTCCGAGGAAATTAAAAAAAAAAAAAAACGCATTCTGTAAAGTCGCAGTTTCGGTTAAATGGTTTCTTCAAATTTGATATTCTAGCAATGCTTCTAATTTATATTAATATTACAAAAAGTGGTAGAACCGTACATTGTCATGAAGTAGTGCTTTATATAGGAATTTAACATTAGCGTTCCCCAGAACCCCCAAAATGTCAATTTTTCTGGGAAAAGTTTGGAAAGAAAAGTGATGGTATACAAAGTTTAAAGAAAATCGTTGAAGCTGTTTTCGAGAAAATAGCGAAAAACTAAAAAAAATGCAGTAAAGTTACACTCCGGTTGATGGTATTTGGCGGGAACCTTCGTGTCAGAGGCGATGGTAGTACCTAAGCGGGATACCAAGTTAGAGCTTCCTTGACTTTTTGTTTTTGTGTTATTCTGTTAATATCCACACACATACTCGTTAAAAACGTTTTTTTCGTATTCATGGAACTCAAATAATGTATTATCCGGGAAAACTCAATTTCTAAAATTTTTACCAGGAGTAAGAGAAAGTAAAAAAAGTTGATAAAAAATTAATTTTGCCGATTTGTGTTGTTGATATTATCTAAAGCCCAAAATTAACAGGGAATTTCACATAAATGAATTGATAACAAATAATTGAACATTCAAATCCTAATTTATCATATAATCCGTACAAAATTGCCCATTTATAAATGAGATTTTTGCTGCTATATCTTCGATACTAAATGCTTTTACATTGGTTCACATATTGTCACCTTTAGTAATTAATACCTTTTGCAGTTACTCGGCTTGCCCAAGGATGCATTGAACTTTTTGCTGGTTTTACAAAGAAGGACGACTTGCCAGTTCATCAGCTGAGATGTATGGCCGTCGAAATGATACTTTTACGTTATCCAGAAGCAGAGTGGCTGCATATTTTTACCGATGGCTCGGTCGATAGAGATTGAAAGACTCCTGTCTATTCTAAGCATATCCAATTAAAGCAGACCCTCTGCCTCGATTCCACCAATTATGAGGGCGAACTAAACGCCGTATACATGGCTCTACAAGACCTTGCGAATAGAAGTGAGAGAAATGTAGTCATATTTATCGACTCTCAGGCGGTCATTATTTCCTTAACATTGGCTACCATTAGTGAGTCAGTGCTGGAGGCTGCATGCAAGGAAGTAATAGCCAGATTAATTGCCAGGAGTAGAAACATCGCCCTCCAATGGGTTATATCTCACTGCGGCCTGCTCGGAAACGAACAGGCAGACTGATTAGCCAAGGAAGGGATGCAGATGGTCCCTCCATTCCAGCCTTTGGAGTTCTCTGCCAAAAATCTCATTAAATTGAGCGTGATCAAGCGGTGGGCAGAAATTTTTAACGTGCATGCATCTGGTAGGAGCTGGGAGTTGCTTCAATTTGATAGGATCACGTCCCATCTGCCAAGAGCGGTAGGAGTAGCTGCCTTCCGCATGACCACAGGCCATGGGTATCTGCAGAAACACCTGCGCAGGATAGGAGTCGCTGCCTCCCCTCTCTGTCCGTCATGCCACTTAAACGTCGAAATGACAGGGGAGCACTTAGCTCTCTGCCCAGGACTTGCAGACGACCCTCACATCTACTGATAGTTGCATGAGGCAAACAACGCTATACTCGGCCAAAGAATGGCCAAAATGCTAGAGGCGGGCGTTGGTTAAAAAAAAAACTAATAGTAATACGCGCACCGAGTTAGATTCAACAGTCATTCCATTTCTTTAACTATTTTTCGTAAAATTCATTTTGGAAAAGCATGTAGAAGTAAAAATGTATGATAAAAAGCACGGCAACTTCCGAAAAAAGCGGGAACTTTGATTTTACTCATTGCAAAAAAATTGAACTGAGCAATTATATTGTAACTTTTCAAACTATAATTATTAATAGGGGGACTGTTAATAATTTCCTGAATTAAACAATACAAATTTTATTATCAGAACCAAATGAATACAATTTTAACGTATAAATATTACGAAGTCACGCGACTCTAAATGACAAAAGCAGTAAATTTAGAAGAAAAAAACAGACTTACTCTTCAATCCGTAGTGAAACATTTTGTGCTGTTCCTAAAGCAATCTAATTATGGCGACCAATTTTAATTGGTAAAACAAACAGGATGTAATATCTGTGTGTCTGTGTGCGCGGGTGGTATGTTGTTTCATTGGTGAATCTGTTAGAAATCTTTTTTCAATCGTTCACATGCCAATAAAATTGTCATTCGGACCACCAAGCGCACGCGTGTCCTAGGTTTGCTGTCACTGTCCTAGCAAATCTGCAAACGTTATGCTGTAAACTGACAATAAAAGTTTTGTTGGAGATTACCTAAGGTGTGACTGTTAAGGTTCAGAAACTAAACGTTTAATAAAAAACTCAAGTTTAAAGAAAATCTTAAAATGATGATTGCACAATTTCAATGAGTGAAAATCTTGTGACTGTTTCCACAGATTTTCTTTCTCATTTTCATTTTCACAAATAATGATCAAACAGGATGTTCACCCCCTGGTCTTATCTTGCTCAATTTCCTACTTGTTTGCTAACTAACCACCCCCTGGCCGGCTTCAGCACCTAATTTAGATGGGCTTAGCATCTCAGTCAATTTACACCCACCTTACAAAGGTTACTACCTCAAAGGCCGAGCAATCAATAGATTTAGGATCCCCCTTTCTTATGTACACATGCTTCTCGCCATCTCTGATTGTCTATTCATTTGGTTCAGCTGGTTAATTCAGTACTTCCTACTATCAGTTCATTCAATCAGTACAAGCCCTTGAAATCGCTTATTCTCTAGATGTATAGAAGCCCAAGAAGATCTAAGACCTTGTAATATGCCGGCCTTTATTGGAGTGGCGGTTGTTCAGCACACTTTGGTTCGCATGTCATATAGTCTGTGATTCGCAATCATGGTTTGCTTCAAACTATAGCTTAAAAATAAGAAGCAGAAATTTCAGAATTCTCCAAGACAGAAGATGTTACCCATTTCTAGGCGCGTCACACTATGGTCATTGGCGCCGGGTCCTTCTCATGGCACTGCCGGCCTCCGGAAAGTATTTTCTTGTTATAGACAACATTGTTCCTCACCGGACTGTGAGCTGTAAAGACTTGGGAGTCTTTCCTAAGGGAAGAGAAAATCTAAGGGTTGTACTGCTGTACTCGAAACCCAGGCCTAGCGCGTACCACTGAGCCCTTTCCTTTATTATATGTTATTATTACCATTATTTGTTACAATTGTTGTTATTATACTTATTATATTCTAGTAGTTTTGTTTTATAGTATTGTAAATTTAAAGTTGTATCAGAAAATATGATTTAATTTTGCTCTAATTGAACCTAATATTCAACAACTTTCCTGAAAGTAATCTCCCCCTTTTCAATGGACAAAATTCTCTTTGAGGTCAACTTACATGTCCTACCAGTTTTTATATTCTCTTTTAAATAGTTTAAACATTTGTTAGAAAAATATGATATTCAACGAGAGTAAAGTCGACTTACAGCTCTCTCTCTGATGCCAAACTCGCTTGCGCTTTTTTGTTGGCTATGTTTCCAAACCTCAGTTGCTTGATATATTCCTCCAAAGTCCTCTCTACTCAAGGCCTCTTTAATTGTAAGTCATCACTTCTTCGACGAAGACAACTTCAGCCTGCCTCTATTTCAGCCTTATTCAGGTGCCTATTTCATAATCCGCTAGGTATCTCTGCTCATCCATTCGATTTTCGAAACACGAAGGAGTCACAGCACTCTCTTCTGAATGATTCTATACTTCCATAGTTTTACTTATTATGTCCTAAATGTAATTTACAGCTATTGCAAATATTGTATATAGCTGAACTTTTACGCAGAGTTTTTAGTCTAGGAATTTCTGCCAGATATAAATTTTTTGCCCACGCGTCTATGGATTTGACAGATATTATATGTTGGTTATATTGTGGACGGGCAGGGATGAGCGCGAACTCCGGTACTGCCCTCTAGTGGGATTTAAAAAAATAAAAATAAAATAATAATTGTAATTTACAGACTGATCTTCTCCAGTAATCCATTTCGGTTACCAACAGTTTCCTTCTTTCTTCAACTTCCAGGAGTCCATGTTTCACTAATGTTCAGCATTATGCTTTTACCCTTTAGGCCTTAAAAGGCTAGCATTAGAAATACATAAGGGTTCCACTTTTCGTGGGCTCAGCGCTCCTCTTATTGTCTATCTCCCTTTCTTCTTTTCCTTTTAATCCGATATGGATAAGAAAGGTCCCCAGCCACTAGAACTAAGCAAATAGTCTAGGGAAAGAGAACCTGGAAACCAAACCGCCTGGTCCTATAGGTAAGGGTTCTGGCATCGGGCCAGCTTCCCAAAAGAGGTAAAAAAAAAATGTAAACTGGTAAAATACAACGAATGAATAACCGCACTATCAGTCGGCAACGACATAGGAATTACCAACGGTATGAAATATCTCCAAAACAAAAATTATGATGTAAAATCGCGTAAAATTATGACGTTCTAAATTCATTTTTAAGATATTTCCTGAAAATATAATTATTTTTCCCGCCCTCGAAGGTGAAAAAACTTTTTCCAATGAAAAATTCAATTTTGAAAAATCGTTTGTTCCTCTTACAGTAAGAGGAAGTGTGGGGGGGGGGATCTCTCTGACAAAATACAATTGCTAATTTTTCTCAATTTATGAAAAATAAATACATTATTGTGTTTAAAACAGATTGGCTGAGTTGACAAACAGAGAGAGAAAAAAAATTAAATCATATAAAATCAGATGAATTATTTATGAGTTTATTCATATATACCTAAGTAAAACTTTATTGTGTATAATATACATATTACATGTATATATTTGAATATATAAAAATAAAATGATATTTCCGCCAGATTCCAGATTATATTTCACCATACTATTCACCTGTTAGTGTAAGTGTTGGCAGTATATCACTGTGTACTTCATTGGATTGCCTCCTCCCGACCACTGCTGTCAATTTGATTTTTTAACAGATGGGGATTGGCACGTGTATTTTGTAAATATCATTCTTTACGCTACGTTTAGCCATGATTTTTCAATAAACTCTCTACTGATACAATATTTATTTACAGAGGATATTTTATATAGTATTTTCTTTTGTCCCTTTACTGTTTATTTAAATACCAGTTAAATCTTTATGCTTACAATACAGAAGTGTAGTGCGGTGTAGATTTAAATTTTTACTTTTCCTTACTGCTATAAGGCGGGTATTTACCGGAAATGCATAGTGAAATCTTCTGAATATGAAAAATATAATGGTCAAATATTACATATGTTGGATAAAATATCTCAAAAACTAAGAGAAATACAGAGAACTCAAACTTGATGCTGCAAACTAAAAACCTTACTAATCGGAAGGGAGAACTTTATTTTCAATTTTTCGCGATTTTAACTGGTGGAAAACATTCACACGACTTAAGTCTTAAGTCTTTTACAGAAGGTGGCATGCAGTGAGTTATGATGCTCTATATCTTGTCTTAGTATTTTACACTACATAACGCATTTACTGAAACAGACAATCAATCTTAAACTGCTTTTCAATACACGCCATTTATTGTATAGCGATATATAATTTTTAATTTTAATTTACACTAATTCTTTTGTTCCTATACTACACGCGATACACAAACATAACCATATAACCTCCCACTTAAAATCAACCAGTGTGGTGTGTGTCAGAAACATTAATTTGAAGCGAACTCTTTACCCCAATCGATATCCTTACTCTGGCCATGTATAAGAATTGATTGGGAAACTGGCCAGAACCGAGAAAATGGAAGCATACTGACTGATAAAAATCATAGATGAAACCGTCATATTTGTTTTCGAAATAATTCCAAACTGCAAAATCTAATTTTTCAAAGTTGCACATTTTCGGTTACAGATTTTTTATCTAATGTAAGTATTAATTCTATTTAGGTATTAAAACCGGCATAGAGTCGAAGCGTACATTAGAATCCTCAATTTTCCCTGGAAAATGTTTGAAATAAAAGATGAAAGATATATATGTAGATGGTATAGCAAGTTTAAGGAAACTTGTGATGCAACCATTTTCGAGAAAATCAAGGAAAAGTGAAAAATGCCATTTATTGAAGTCGCCTTTTGGTTAAAGGATTTTTGCCCGAAACCTTCGTGTCCGTTGCGGTACTGGTACCTAAACAGAATACCAGGTTTCAACTCTCTGCGATTTTTTTTCGTTATATTATAATACATACAAACTTACAAACTATTCGCTAAAAATACATTTTTTCGTGAAACTGTGATTCATAATGTGTAATTTTTGTGTATATATAAATGTATATATTTCAAATATTAATCTATACACTTTATTAATACCGCAAATAAATATAATTAACTGTATTATATATCACCATAAACAGATATTGATTATATTATTATAATATAATGATTATAATAATAAGCTAAGTTAATTTAGGTGTAAAACATATCAGTTAGATTGGAGGAGACAATGTTAAACGGTATTGTATGATGATCTACATACGAGCAAGCATACTCTCTACTGAAGTGTGCTGCTAGTGCGTGCGTAAGTATCCGGTCTTTGTGTGTTAGTGAGTGTATACAGGGATGTGTTTTTGAGGTGAGATGGGAATTGTTTAGTTGGCGGGGATGTAAAAGGGGCTCTAAAGCAGCAGTGGGTGTCTGAGTTTGTATATGTGTGTATACGGTGAGCAACTCTCTCACATAATGCATACACAAACACACACTAACACTTGCGATGGGAGATCGAATAAAGGGGAAAGACTCCAATACATAAATGCGTTTAGGAAGGGTGGTTAATACTTCACTGACTGGAAGAGGTACAACCAGTGTGTGTGTATGTATGTGTGTGAGTATATACTCCATGTATCTGCAGAGGGGAGCTAACCTATAAATCATAGTTCTAGAGTAGTACGCGCACCGCGCGCAACACATACTGGTCTCGTCTGTATGTAGTATGTTGTGAACCAGGAACTAGGGTAAAGTGAGTTATAGAAAAAAATAAATAAATAAAATAAATGGAGCAAGCCTTCTCTCTCGAGTGGGGGAAAAGAACCGATGACGTCCACACTTGTGTTCGTGTTATATTCAACGTAGTAAATAGTAAACAAACGTATTGTATTTAACTTATCACACTGAACCACTACTTCCGGACATTAACAAAGAGCTACAACAAAATCTGAAAAACACTACTTTCTCTCAAAGCAATTGCACCCAAAGACTCTTTAAATGAACTTTCTCGAGGAAAAAAATTTCAAATAAAAGTGATAGATCTCTATATTTACCAAATTTAATCAAATTCGTCGGGAGAACCAAGAATAGGATCGAATAGGGCATCGCAGAAAACTAAGTTTTCCCCCAGTGATTTTCTTAACTTCGCAAACAATTCATACTATGTGTTTTTTTTTATATATATGTATATAATTTCTTTATTTACAGCATGCTCCATAAATACATATATTATATGCATGTATGTAAAGAATTGTATGTAAAACATAATCAAGCTATAAAATAAATCAAGTTAATGAAATACTATTAAATGTAGAAAAAACAAAACAACTTAAACAGGTACTTTAACAAAACAAAACAAGATGGAAATCAAATAAAAAGCAAAAAGAAGCAAAAAATCTTAAGCCACTCTCAAAGTCTATAGAATTAACGAATTTCAGCAACTGATCATAGTTGGTGAAGGTGAGATGGAGGATTAAAATTTTTTCCAAAAGTTTTCCTCCAATAGGTAAGAGTCTGATTGGGTAAAACCTACTTGATCCTAAATCTTCTCTTTTACCTCGTTTAACAACAGGAATCACTTTTTCCAACTTTTTGGAAACTCTCTGTGACTAAGACACTTATTATACAAAGTAAGGAAAGAGTTTGATAGTAGATCACAAATAAAAGTGAGAATTTCGCTTTGATGCTGTCTTGTCCTGGGCATTTTCTTGGATGGAATGACTTTAATATCTGGCTTATCTCGTGGAAGGAAAATGGAATATCATCAGGAGTGTTGATGGGTTCACTACCATATATGTGAATTCCTCTAAAAGACGTCGCCTACAATCAGTTTTCTTATCGAGCCAAGTTGTGTTGAATGTGAGTTACTGTCCATACCAATGATTATCTTATTCCCTTTCGTTTATATCCAACATATTTTCAATTACAGATAAATAATCCTTTGTCATACATTGTAATACTTCTAAATAAGAACTCAATAAATATATTTTATTTTTTCCAAAATTCAAATCAACTAGTACATGATCTTCATTTGAAATGTGGCGTTTGAAAAGCTAATGATTTCTTTATCACTAGTATAAGGTTCTTGTATGAACGCTAAATCAATGTTTTTATTTATCATAATTGGGCAATATTGTGTGTTGCTGTATTGGACTGTAGTGGGTTACACTGTAAGCAACGCATAACCTAAGAATTACGGGTTTGTGTTCTAGTTTTGTTTGTAATAGTCATAATCAATTCTTTGCTTCTTTAACTGAATTCTTCCTAAACGAGTAGGACATTCCAAATCTAGTGCAATATGGGTTTTGTTAACTTTGAATTTAGAATAATTGCAATTTGATTAATATTCCGTTGAACTTTTAACGCCACAGTCTTTTAATTTATGTTCGTAACCCATAACGGACATGCTACCTTACCTTTGCAGTCTATTGATACATGATTAAATTTGTTACAATGAAAACATCTGGCCAATGATAAATATTCGCTAACCCTACACACTGTCCACTTTAGTTTCAGTTTATTGTTCATTATTTTATGAAATATTTTAGGTTTAACTTCGACAATAGTTTCTTCTTTTAGTTTTCCTGCTTATCAAAAATGTTTTAAATTCTGTATCAGAATCTTCGGCATTTAATTCTGAATTCTGATTTTTAATAACCTCAACGATGTTGGTTTCGGTTCAATCATCAGGTATGTCTAATACAATAATACGGGGTTTTAATTTATTTATTTGATTTGCTGAAAATTCTAGAGCACATCCTGTATTTATCTCTTCGCATAGTATTTCAGCACTTTGCTTAAAATCAGTTTCTAATATTATAC
>JAAEAF010002955.1:0-14787 GCA_011037195.1 Triatoma infestans
GTAGTTTGTTTCTAAATCTAATGTTTTATATCAAGTTTTCCATTTGTAATTAATGCGCATGCTCAAAAAATACAACACATGTTTTTTTATTATTGAAATATATTGCTTCTAAACTCAACACGAAGTTTTTTTTACTCTACAATTAAGCGTATATACACGGGTGTAACTACCTTAAAATCTAAAAACAGGTCCGCACCCTAACATATGGTCCTCCGGGCCGGATTGAAGCAAGATATACTACTTTGAAGCTATAAGGGAACATTTGCAGTAAGTCTCACATTCATTCTTTTCCTTCATTCCATTTTATTCTGTTTGATATAGCGCAGTTTCATTTGTTCACTTATCATTGAAATGACAGATTTGAAAGAATTAATAGCAAAACGCGGTCTGTTAAAGGCCCAGTTAACAAGGTTTAATACATTTCTTAAAAACTTCGATTCTAAAAATGTTTTAGAACTTCAAATCAGACTGGAAAAATTAGACAATGTTTTTGATTCGTTTGAGAAAATACAAAATGAAATTGAAATGTTGGACAATTCCGACATTCAAATAACAGAACGTGAAGTATTCGAAGATATTTACTACAAGGCTGTGGCAAATGCTAGACAAATTATAATCACATGTTCATCGCATTCAAATCAATCGATAAATTCAGGACACTCAGAACAAGAAAACATCAAACTTCCTACGATAGAATTGCCCAATTTCTATGGGTCTTACAGTCAGTGGACTGACTTCTACGAAACCTTTCGCAGTTTAATTCATAATAACAAAACAATGTCACCAGTACAAAAACTTCATTACTTAAAATCCTGTTTAAAGGGAGAAGCCTCTCAAATTCTAAGTTCACTTGAAATTACCAGTGACAATTACACAATTGCTTGGGATTGGGATCTTTTAAAGGAAAGATATGACAACAAAAAACTAATAATAAATGCTCACATAAAATCTATATATGAATTACCAATCTTAAAATCTGAATCACATACTAATTTAAGAAAATTTTTAGATACTTTTAGTAAACACTTCCGAGCTCTAACTTCACTAGGCCAACCACTCAACACTGGGACGCCTTGTTAGTATATATACTTACATCTAAATTGGATCAGGACACTAAAAGGGAATGGGAAAAATCCACATGCGGTAAAGAGTCTCCAACGCTCAAAGAATTGCAAGAGTTTTTAGCAGAACATTGTCAGTTCTTAAGAACAACAGAACCAGGTAACAAAGGTATTAAAACCCCTGTGAAATTCAATGAACCTAAAGTACTCACACATCTAACTGTACGAAAGGTTACTTGCTCATTTTGCAAAGGCCCCCATTTCAATAACACATGTGATAGGTTGTTGAAAATGAATTTTGAAGAGAGAATGAAGCTAGTTAAATCGAATAAGCTATGTTTAAACTGCTTAAGACCCAATCATTTTCTTCAATCTTGCAAATCCTCGTACCGTAAACATTGCAATAAAAAACACCATTCATTATTGCATAATGAAACAAATAATGAGCTTAATTCTCAAACTATAATTTCAAATAGAAATGATGCAGTAAACGATTCTCCTAATAATTCGATCAATCCTACTAACTTATTTTCGAATTACACACTAAATTCAAATTGGGGTCATTCTATATTACCCACTGCCGCAGTATATATACATGATGCAAAGGGAAATCGCATACTCTGTAGATGTCTTTTAGACACAGGCTCAACGGCACATTTCATGACTTTTCAATTAGCGAAAAAATTGTCATTAAATATAACTGAAGTGAACATTTCAATCTCGGGCATTAATGGCTCACTAAATAACGTAGAAGGAAAAACAAACGCAACCATTTATTCCAGGGATGAGCAATACCATACAAAACAAACATTTCTGGTTGTCAAACAAATTACACAAAATATGCCTCAAATAAGCATTAATTATTCTAAAACAGACATCCCAAAAAACTTATTCCTGGCGGATGAAAATTTCCATAAGTCAGAACCTATAGATATTTTGTTGGGTGTTAATGTATTTTTCGACATTTTATGCGAGGGTAAACATAGCATTCATGAAACCGGCCTCATACTTCAAAATACGAAACTGGGATGGATTGTTTCTGGAGAATTTTCTCATTTCATACAACCAAAATTAAAATGTCACTTTGCCATTTCAAATGAGATTTTGCATGATCAAATACAACGATTCTGGCAGTTAGAAGAATGTTTGAAGCCTAAAGGACTCACTAAGCAAGAAATGGAATGCGAAGAACATTTTAAAACCAATTTTTTCAGAGATGACACAGGTCGCTTTCAAGTTCGTCTTCCTTTTCGTGAGAATCACAGAATCTTAGGAAATTCAGAGGATACAGCTTTGAGGCGTTTCCATAGTTTGGAAAAACGTTTATTAAATGATCCTCAGTTGAAACAGTTGTACGTAAGTTTTATGGAAGAATACGAACGTTTGGGCCACATGAACTCTATTTCACCTGAAAATATTGAAAAAATAAAATACATACTTCCACATCACGGAGTATACAAAGAAAATAGTACAAGTACTCGCCTAAGAGTGGTATTCGATGGATCTTGCAAAACTACGACCAATTTATCACTTAATGATGTTCTCAAAGTAGGCCCTACTATACAAAGAGATTTATTCTCAATCCTATTAAGTTTCAGAAAACACAATTACGTCTTATGTGCCGACATAGAAAAAATGTATCGACAAGTAACTGTTGCCTTGCCAGATAGATACTATCAGTGTATTGTTTGGAGACCTAATCCGTTTGATGAGTTAAAATATTTCACGTTAAATACCGTGACTTATGGCACCTCCTCTGCCTCATTTTTGGCCATTCGTTCTTTAGTTCAGCTCGCTGTAGATAATCAAAACAAATATCCAGACGCCTGTTCTGTAATCAAACGTGATTTTTATGTCGACGATTTGCTCACCGGCGCCAATACAATAGAAAGGGCGATCGAGTTGAGGGATCAGATCACAACTATATTAAATTTTGGCGGCTTTCCGCTTAAAAAATGGAAATCTAATTCACCTGATATTCTTGATAATTCAAATTCGGATCCTTTAATGCAATTTGACAAATTGGATAATTCAACAAACACACTAGGCCTTTCTTGGAAGGCAAACTCAGACGAATTAAAATACGCGTTAAAAACTTAGGCAATGACAATAACGCCACTAAACGCTCTATTTTATCTGTGATTTCGAAAATATTCGATCCCTTAGGACTGGTAGGGCCCGTTACTGCCAAGGCTAAATTAATTCTACAGGGATTATGGAGGCGTCACTTGGATTGGGACGATCCAGTTCCAGAGGATATACAAACAAATTGGTTAAAACTTTGTAAAGATTTAGCTGATTTGAATATTATTTCCATTCCTCGGCCTTGTTACTACAAGTCAATGCTATAAAGCAGTGGAACTTCACGGATTCTGCGACGCTAGTGAAGCCATGTACGGTGCATGTCTGTATCATAGGACTACTCTTCCAGACAATTCTTATTGTGTAAGGCTTGTGTGCGCTAAATCTCGTGTAGCACCATTAAAATCAATTGCGTTACCACGACTGGAATTATGCGGTGCACTTTTATTATCTCGTTTAGTGGAAAAGTCATTAGCAGCTCTCGATTTAAACATTGACAAGGTTGTATTCTGGTGCGACTCCACAATTGTTTTGTGCTGGATTGGCAGTGAACCAAGTAATTGGAAGACATTCGTTGCAAACCGTGTTACGGAGGTACAAGAACTCTCTGCAGGAGGTCAGTGGAGGCATGTTCCGACCAAAATGAACCCAGCAGACATAATATCTAGAGGAGCGGATGTCCAACACATTTGTGAGAACAGATTGTGGGTTAATGGTCCAGATTTCTTATATGAAGACGAATCTCTTTGGCCTAACACTAAAATCAACTTGTCTGATCAAACATTAGAAAAAAGAAAACGTGTTGGCTTATCGTTTCTGACTTGTACCGATGATTTCATTTTTGAGAAATACAGCACATTTCACAAGTTACAGAATGTAACAGCTTATGTACTGCGATTCATTCACAACTGCAAACCAAACACGGTTAAATATACCGGATCTTTATCAATACATGAATTGAAGAATTCCTTCCACATTAGTTAAACTGGCTCAAAAATCTCACTTTCCCGATGAAATCGAACGAATAACGTCTAATAAGCGCATCAAGGGGTCTAGCAAACTTTTATCTTTAAATCCCTTTCTGGATACTGATGGTGTGCTACGAGTTGGTGGACGCATTAACAATTCGCCATATGCTTTTGACAAAAAATTTCCCATTGTTCTGCCAGATAAACACCCGCTAACAACATTGATCATAAGAAGAGAACATATACGTAGTTTGCATGCAGGACCGCAGACGGTTTTATCCATGCTCAGAAACAATTTCTGGCCAATTAACGGCAAAAACAATGTCAAAAGGATTTGTCGCGAATGCATCATATGCTTTAAAGCGAATCCTTCGTCTATAACATACAAAATGGGTAATCTTCCCCATTCTAGGGTTAATATATCTCGATCATTCTCTACTGTTTCAATTGATTTCGCTGGCCCTTTATACATTAAAGAGGGTACTTTGCGTAAAGGCAAAATTGTGAAATCATATTTATGTATTTTTGTCTGTCACGTTAGTAAAGCGGTGCACCTAGAGCTATGCCAAGATTTAAGCACAGAATGTTTCATGAACGCTCTCAAAAGATTTGTTTCGAGACGCGGCATTTGCAGAGATATTTACACCGACAACGGAACCAACTTTGTCGGTGGAGACAACGAATTAAAGAAAACTTATAAACGACTACTTTCGTTAGGTGATGTTAATATTAGAAATTATCTCACTAACAATTCCATAAATTGGCACTTCCTTCCTGCAAGGAGTCCTCATTTTGGGGGACTTCACGAGAGAGCGATTAGGAGTGCTAAACGACACCTAGTAAGAATAGTGGGTAATGCTCACTTGACTTACGAACAAATGTACACTGTGCTCTGTCAAATAGAAGCCATTCTCAACTCTCGTCCTTTAACCACCCTCTCCTCAGATCCTAATGATCCCATACCTCTAACTCCTGGGCACTTCCTAATTGGTGAGACGTTAACTGCGATTCCCCAAGAAGCGGCCAATACTAGTCAGAATTTCAATCGTTTGAAGATATACAAGAGGCTACTAGCTTTATTAACAACACTTTTGGCATCGCTGGTCAAATGAGTATCTCACGTCATTACAACAACGAAATAAATGGCAAACAACTGGCCCTCACGCTATTCGCATCGGATCAATTGTCTTATTGAAAGAAAATAATCTCCCACCTCTACTATGGAAGATCGGACGAGTCGTCGAAACTCATCCTGGGACTGATAAAGTGCTGAGAGTGGTCAGCATAATGCTGAGCAATAAACACATAGTAAAAAGAAGTGTAATAAAGTGCTGTCCATTGCCATTGGACTTGGAGCAGACTTGAACTTTTTAACTTCCTTCTTCATATTATGTAATCTTTATATACCAAATTTTCGTATGTAAAAATTTTGAAATTTACATTTCAAGGCGGGCGGCATGTTAAGTCGTCTATGTAGTTTGTTTCTAAATCTAATGTTTTATATCAAGTTTTCCATTTGTAATTAATGCGCATGCTCAAAAAATACAACACATGTTTTTTTATTATTGAAATATATTGCTTCTAACTCAACACGAAGTTTTTTTACTCTACAATTAAGCTATATACACGGGTGTAACTACCTTAAAATCTAAAAACAGGTCCGCACCCTAACAAAGGTAAAAGAAAATCATTGGAAAGTCATTTCGACAAAATTGTGAAAAACTGGGGAAAAAAATCCTGTAAAGTAACATTTTCCTTGAATACAATCAATAGCAATAAAGTTATTTTGTCTCAAATACTAGATTTTATTTTTTTTTGTATAAAAGAAAGTTAAGGGTGACAAATTTTCCAGTTGCCGCCAAACAAGAAAACCTAATATAAGGCTAAAAGCGTATTGGTTGTAAATAATAGGGGATGGAATGGAAAAAGAGAAATATATATACATGTACATATATTGTACAGTTGGCAACAAATAGAGATTTAGGAGGCAGAAAACGTGAAAAAAGAGTTATTGCGGGATAGATCTAGTTTATTACAAACCCTGAGAATGAGCTTCACCGGTCCATTATAGCGCACCAACACTTGTAACTATTACTATTATATTTGTGAGAAAAAAAAAACTGGTGTAAAACACTCACACAACTTTCTCTTACACTTTTAATTAATACAATTTCATCAAGAAATCGTTCTTTAAAATGGCAACTTTACAAGGTTTTAGTTGGGCTGGCCATAAACATGGCAGTGGGGATTTGGATTGTATACCAGAGCGGCTTTATGCGGACCTCTCTGTATACTAACTATAAAATTTGTCAATTACAATTTTGTAAACTGCAGTGAGAGAAATCTCGTGTGAGAATTTTTCACCAGATTTTCTTCTTTAAAAAAAAAAATGTGTTAATATATGTAAAATTAATAGTTATTTAAGTTTTAGTGTAAACATTTTAGTTAACCTTGAACGTATGTGTTGATATTGATAAAATTAGCAAGATTAATGATCGTTTAAAGGTGTGCGTATGTATGTTTGTGTGTCTATGAGTGTGGTGTGTGTGCGCGTGCACATGTACAAACATGAAAAATGAGACTTGTTAGTTAGTTTATAAATAATAGTTATGATGGTATGCAATATGTACAAAAAAACTATAATTAGATTAATAACAGCCGCCATAGCTAGTAGTATTGTGTTAGTTTTATTTAATAATAGTTATACATCTAGCAAGGTAATGGTATATATATATATATATATATATATGGCCATTAGTTATTACACTTTTTGAATAATATTTAGTGTACACTTGTTATGTCCCTGATCGTTGAAATAAATTACGTATGTGTTGCACATATAAGTTACATTTTTATTACGAGCGAAAGGAGGAATTACTTTCCATTGGCTTCACAGATAAATATATTTCTGTATTTTTATCTATTCTATATTTATAAATATATATCTATATATCTATTCTATATTTATATAGATATATCTGTATATCTATTCTATATTTATATAAAAAAGTAAGCAATTTTTTCTTCTGTTAACGGTCACAATTTTGGTTACTTGTTTTAGTATTAATATTGCAAATTTTCAAGCCGTGCACCATTTGACCCAGAATTATCTTGAGCATATTAAAAGGGGAGACAGATTGACGCCAGAGGGGTGGAGCTTCCAAAGGGGTTGGGCGGAGGACAGGGCGCCAAAGATGCCAGAGAGGAGGAGCCCTCCTACCTGGAATTTGATTGCCGAAGGCGCCCGAGCCCCCTAGCTGTTCTATATATATGAAAAATACCTATTTTGTGTCACGGTTTTGTGAAATGCGTTAATACTGCTGCAAATTCAGCAATATTCAGAATTTTCAAATGGTTTACACCATTTGACACAGAATTTTCCTTGAGAATGTTAAGAGTGGTGAGGGATTTTTTTAGAGAATGTTAAGGGAGTGCCCGCCCGGAAGGTTGGGCATAAATGGCATGCCAAATTATCAAAGTGCAAAACATACAATAATTTCTCATTTCTAAATTCGTATTATGTGATTTGGTAAAAGTGACCCTCATGTTCCAGCAAAGCTGCCGATTTAGGCAGATATAGTGATTAAAATAAAATACAATTATAAACAGACGAATTTTCAAGCGGTTTGCACAATTATAATTCAGGGGTTTTCTGAATTATATATATATATGCGTTTATGGGTTTGTGCGAGTGTGTGTTGTGCATGTATGTGCTTGGGGGGGGTTACATGGTCTATTGTGCTACGCCCCTCGATGCCGTAGGTATCCCTAAGGAACCATAATATCCTGGAGGGCTCTAGGGAGGGTATGTTCTCTTCCTCCTCCTGGTAACTACCCAAGTTCCTGAATCTTATCTGAAAAACAGCATCGCAATCTGTTAAGAGATTTATTGGAGTTTCCTCTATCTCCCCATTGAATCTGTACATTCTGTCACTCTCCAAGGCCAGCTTCGGCAGGTGTTCACTGAGTCTGACCCGTAAGAATGAGGAACTTATTCTTAGTGAGGCCGGTGCATGCTTCCAGCCTCCCTGGGTTATAATTCCCCATTGAATCTGTACATTCTGTCACTCTCCAAGGCCAGCTTCGGCAGGTGTTCACTGAGTCTGACCCGTAAGAATGAGGAACTTATTCTTAGTGAGGCCGGTGCATGCTTCCAGCCTCCCTGGGTTATAATTCCCCAAGCAGATCTTTGCCTGTCTCATCCAGTTAAAACCTCCTTGTTTCCTCTTCCTCCTTCTTGAGTTCCTCCAGGAGAGACTCGTCGCTGACTTCACAAAATGGTTCAGGCCCACTGCAGCTCCTTTACTTGTCAAAGCGTCGGCCATCTCATTCCCTTCTATGCAAACATGCCCTGGCACCAAAAAGAGGCGACTTCGTCTCCCTGCCTTGGATTAAGCTTACCTGGACTTTCCCAAACCTTTTTAGAGCTTATAACATGGGAATCAGTGCTCTAATGGCTGCCTGACTATCTGGAAGGATTGCAAGCTCCTGGTTCCGATATCCCCCTATCGAGATTAAATTGAACGCATCTTCTAATTCGTGTATTTCCTCTGGAAAGTGGTGGGAAACTTAACCATGTATTCTGAGTGTTTGGTTCTTGGCCCAAACACCCCCTTCCTAACACCCTCGAGGGTGTTTGATCCATCCGTTATACCATTTTATGACATGTTCTCTGGTACTAGCAAGAGCGGATCCATCGCTCCACTTTTTCTTGGTCATCAGCTTCAGAGAAACATTCTTGGTCATACGTCCCTAGGGAGGTTCCAGGTGAGAGAGGAATGACCACTCTCTAGCACTCAGACTCCCATACCTTCCCTAAAAATTCTGAGGAGGGCTCCCTTACCCGCCCTCTCCATATTGAGGATAACCTCAATCCCAGCTGTGCGCCAGGTCCTCATAGCTCCCGTCATGCATACGCATGCGAGTAGCTGCAACGTGTCAATAATCCTCTTGACGGTCGCTGTCTTGGTCTTCTTATACCACGCCCCTGCGCCTTAGGTGATAGCAGGTCTCATCATGGTGTACATCCACCGTAGGATGCTCGGAGTGCATCCTCAGGATTTGTCCGCCATCTTCCTACACACCATGAGGGCGCCAGTGGCCTTGCTAATACTCGAATCAATGTGTTCATTCCATAGGAGTTTACTATCTAGAGTATTTAACCTCCTTCTTCCACTCTAATTCTGTTCCGGCCAGCCGGATACCTTCCAGATGTGGAAGTGTTGTTCTTCTAGTGGTTTTTGCTGAAATAATCTTCAACTCCACTAAACCAAACCAGTTACTAGTAATGTCTAACCCTCTCTGTATTACGTCATAGAAGTTTTCTTCGAACTTCTCTCTAGCAATTATGGCGACATCATAGACATATCCCTGACAGTAAATGCCAAGGTCCGTCAAAGTGCAGAGAAACTCGTCTACCATTAGGCTCCACATTAAGGGTGACTAAACCCCTCCTTGCGGACAGCCTCTTGTAATATTGAAAGTGATAGTTCGCAAGCCCACCATTGTCTCCAGCGTTCTGGTGGGCAGCAACTCCTTCATCCATTTGGCCGTCGAGGTATTCACCCCACTTCTGAACAGGGCTCTACTGGACCGCCTCCTGAGAGCCTGTTATCAAAGGTGCCTTTCCATGTCAAAGAAGCACATATGGCTGTTTCCTTGACATCTAGTTCTCTGGATTACATCCGTTGCTGATACAGGGCGTATCCGTTGATCTTCCCGCCTAGTATGCATTCTGACGTGGGTACAGCAATCCCTGTCCAGAACCTCTGTCCAAATAAAATTATCTACTTTAGATAGGTGTTTGGCGAGCTGGGCGCCCATTTTTTTCAAAATGGCGCCCACCCCCCTTCCTGCCCAACCCCAACCCCCTCGCTCCCCCATCCCCACTCGCTGCCCAACCACCACCCCTCCCTCTTCCATCCCCGCCTACTCCTTCCCAACCCCACCCCTGCCTCTCCAGCCCCACTCTCCACGGCGCCCCCCTCCTCCCCCTCCTTAACCCTCCGCCCCCACTGCTTCTATACCTGCCCATTCCCTTCTCCCCACTGACCAATCATCGACTGATGACAGAACCCCCCTTAACCCCCACCCCTTTCCAAGAACGAACGCCCATCATCGAACTGGATAGCACTTATCCCCCGCCACTTACCCCCACCCCTTTCTCCCTAACCAATTATCGAACTCGACGAGCCCTTAGACCACGCCCACTAACCCCCACCACTTCCATCATCGATCTGGACGAGCACTTAGGCCACGCCTATTTACCCCCACCCCTATTCCAAACACCAATCATCGAACTGGACGAGCACTTGAGCCAGCCCCCTCCCCACCCCTCCCACTGACAATCATCGAACTCGACGACCACTTTAGCCTCGCCCACTTATCCCCTCCCCTTAACTTATCATCCATATCGATGACTCCATTTTCTTTCCACCTCACTTCTTAACTTATCGTCCAATCCGATGGCCGGATTTTCTCCCCTCCCCACTCCTTAACCTACGATTCAATCTATTACCCCCACTCCTGAATGTATCATCCAATCCGATGACTCCATTTTCTTTTCACCTCCATGGTCAATCCATCCCCATAACAAGATGGCGGAACCTAACACCGTAACACACCACCCCTCTCCTGACTCTAGGCTGGAGGGGTATTTTTTATTTTTATTTTATGTGAAAAAACTTGTCTTACCTGCGATTCGATCCTACAATCTATAGGTTGGAAGTCGCATCACCCTAACCACTCGGCCATAGTAGTCCTCTCGCTAGCTGTAGTTTTCAACGTACACTTAACGCCCGCACTATCATAATTTTATTTCCGTTCAACCCACTCACAAAAAATTAAATAATAGAAAAAATATGGCGGAGATGCATTCAACTGTCACACATAATAATAATAATTATAAAAAAAGATTGACTTACCCCTTCCAGCTCCCTGCTGCTGCCGCTGCTGATATTAACACGACGCGCACTTACACAGAACTGAACTACATTCGACAATACAATGTACTATAGTAACGTTTATCCCCACTCGCCTATGACGTCATTGCTAATTGGGGCATGAGCATCTCTGCCGCCGCCTTATAGATTACATATATTGATTTTATTATATTGTATAACAAAAACCACTGCCTTTTCAATATATTATTCGTATGACGTCACAGAGCAATAGTATTGCCAGTGCCTTATTTATTACCACTGCCTTCTAGACAAATCCCCCATTCAGATAACGTCACACACTATAGTGTTTCCTTGCCAATCGCAATATATCGATTACAACTATCGATTATTCAAATTGATTAATATCGATCTTATAAATAAAATTTATTAATAAGAAAAACACTATCTATTTTCTTCTACCAGTTATTGCATCACCTTTTGAAATTAAACTTTGTACTAATAAAATATATATATCTATTCTTACCTTAATCACTTTGTATTCCTTTGTTTATTGAACTTCAAAACAACATATATCTTGCCTGTCCAAACATGTTAGTTATTTATTAAGAAAAATACAAAGAAACTACACTGAGTCATTCAGGAAATGATTTATTAATATTTAATCCTATTATTTAAAAATTAAACTTTGTACTCATTACCTTTCTTGCCTGTCCGGACATGTTACTACAGGTCTTAGCATGTTTGTAATACTTAATCCTATTATATAAAAATAAATCTTTGTACTCATTACCTTTCTTGCCTGTCCGGACATGTTACCACAGGTCTTCTTAGCATGTTTCTTAATACTTAATCCTATTATGAAAAAGATTTGTATATACAATGAGTCATCATGCATGTCTCAACATGCATCAACCTGCATTTATTTTTCACAGTTTGTATATTAATTTTGTTTACCCCTCTTTGTTCAGCATTCGCTTTAAGCTTTCTCACCACGTCAAGGTGGGGGTAATCGAGAAAGTTTTATAATAAAATAAAATATAAGGAAATTAATAAAAGCAAAATAAAATATTTTTTTTACTCATTTATTGAAACATAATGCAAAATACTTACAGAAAAAACAGAAAACAAACTTCAAATTAAAAATAAAAATTAACTTCTTCTTAATACAAAATACAACTTAGGAAAATACAAGTAGACAGAGAAATGTTCACTATCGAATATAATTTTTCTAGGTTTTTGCCTTAATATACATTCAAATATATTCTACAATACATTCAAGGCTTACGGGTTTTTTACAACCTCGCCAGTGACCAGCAGTCAGGTTTACGGATATTTCTACCACTCCAGTGACCGACATTCAAGGTTTGCGTGCAATTTAATGCATCGCCAGTGACCACATTCATACACACATCAAGGCAAAAATATTTCTGTATCATTCCAACCAAACTTACTGTTCAGCCAGTTGTTAATGACTTGAATTCGATACTGCGTACATTTCTCTCTACATGTGTGATGTTTAATACAGTGGTTGCCTTTTTCTACTGCTTGAAGTGAATCAATGTTCGGACAACCATAATCTTCCAAGTTGATTACACAACAGTTGTACACATTTTGTAAGAGAAATCTTTTCTTATCATATCCCTTAACAAATACAAATTTATAGTTACAATCAATACATTTGAAAATATCTCTAATCACTTCATATTCAACTTCCCCATCATTCCATCTAATTTTATGATAATAATTTTCTAACCAATAATTGGTTCTTCTACTTTTATCTGTTTGTTTATGTAGTATTGGCGGTTTGAATATCCAGTGCCGAACAGTTTGATAGTTGTAATCAAAAAGTGATAGCTCTTTAACAATATAACCTCCTACACCATCCACAAAGCACTGGAAGTCAGCAATCAGTACGCCTGTCTGAGCCATACTGAACACTGAGCCAACAGTTCCCACCTTTTTATACCATACGGCGTACAATGCCAGTTAGAGGATTATATTCTACCACCCTATCATGTATAATAAGGCAATATGCCGTTGTGTTGGGCGGGAATGGATTTTTTGATTCAAATTCTAATCTTACATCACTGGACCCGTTTTGATAGATTCAGACTGTTTAGAACAATCTATTACAATTAAGGGTGTTTTCTCTTTAAAATTTCGCCAGGAAGTTAGAGGTTTCATCTGTTCTCCATAATATGACATTTGAAAAGAAGCGTACATGTGATACAATAGTGCATAACGATTAGCTGAGAAATCTAAGTTCAAATCATCGTATGGAAAAGCTTTACAATTTAAATAAAGTTTTACATTTGACACATTACAATGGTCAAAATGGCTAGCATTGCGTTCCACATTATTTGCTCGTTCAGTTTGAAAAGCTAAAATGAGGTGGCTTTTCCAGCTGACTTGATGTTTTCACCGACCAGATTTGTCTTTGAGTTACCGGCAATAGTGGATAATCATAGAGTTCCAGCTTCTAAAACTTAGTGAAAATACCTTTTCAAATTTGAGATGACGCATAAGAGCTAATCTCTGATGTTCGTTGACGGTGACGTAGGGCAGCTTCCAGCATAGTTTCACCAATTCTATTTTCCAGTTTTCCACCGCATCTTCAGCTCTCTGTCGGTTGAATTTGTAAGCGTTTCCATCTTGTCTGCTTCTAACGAGTATCAATTCTTGTTTAACATTGATTACAATCTTCTGATAGTCTTCACAAAATCCCAGTAGTGATGATAGAGGAATGCATAGATTAAAGTATCCCTCATTTGAAGTGACGTTCAGCGTATCACTCTGAGGATAACACCAGCCCCAGTTTTCTAAGTAGTGACAGCCGTCCTTAAGTGAAACCAAGCCTTTAAGGGTGCAAGCAATTCCTGGATTTCTTACACGATCTATTTCAACTCCACTCAGTTCATATCTTATTTCATCAAATAGAAATGCAAATGCATTATTGGTTAATTTTGATGAAGTTGGTATTGTTGAGCCGTCTTCTTTTAAAAACCTACCTTCCAAATAAAGTAAACTTTGACTGGGCAGCGTATAAAGATCTTGATGTTGTACACTAATACGTATTTCATCACCAGGCAACAGTTTTGATGATGCATAAGGGTGATGTGAATGCAATTCTATGCATTCAATTGAATTGTCGAACAGACGTCTTTCTTCCAAATCTAGCACTTCCATATTGGCGATAACACGTAGTAACCTGCCGCTTGAAGAAAACGAATATTGTTGGTTAACGATGTTCTCTCGTCAACTGTTCTCACTGGAATGATGCTTTTCTTCTCTGCAGTTGCCCTTTTATTCACTCTTCTAAAGTCCAAACCCATCGCTGTCTGGCGACCAAATGAATGCACCCAACTATAATCCTTCCTTTTATAGCAGATCCAGCAAGTAAAGTAAACACAGCTGTCCACAATTGTTGCTGCCCATTTTTTGATACTGCTTCCTGTTCGATGAAATGCGGCAATCTTTTAAATAGCGGATCAGCGCAGAAGGTGGATTGGCTCCACTGCTATCGAAGAATTGAACATAATCGCCTCTCTTCTTATAGCAAACCCAGTGAGTTCCACTCCCACAACTACTATCCAAATTAAAAATGGCTCGCTCATTTTTCCACGGTTTCATTGGAAATTCATCAATCATGAATACCCCTCTAAAATGGGGAACTTTCTTCGATTTAGCTAATCTGAGTAGATCAAAATTACTCAGCCGCAGACGAGGTAGTCCATCCAACATTCGTTTAGCTTTACCACTCAATT
Source organism: Triatoma infestans (assembly GCA_011037195.1). Lineage (NCBI taxonomy): Eukaryota > Metazoa > Arthropoda > Insecta > Hemiptera > Reduviidae > Triatoma > Triatoma infestans. The sequence goes on from JAAEAF010002955.1 coordinate 14,778, forward strand.
TAGAAGAATT